>JASDQU010014349.1:59918-90080 GCA_032191745.1 Picea mariana
GGAAACAATATGATGTATACTATCCATCCATGGGTGTTGTATCTACATGTGCATTTTCCTTCATGTCCAAATACCTTCATCAATCTTGCGGTCCAAAACCCATGACTAGGGTTGACATCAATGACAACAACCAATCTTCCAACATCACCAGGGTATGCTCACATTATATTGGGGTGATTGGGTGAGTGTACTTCAGGGAAAGTGTGATAGGATGAATACTTGTGACTTGATTCTTGCGCTCCTTTTTCTATTTGCGCATTGGGTTCTATGTAAACCAAAATGTTAATTGTTAGATCAATTTGAGGATATGCTATGATAATACTAGGTTTTGTTGTTGGAGGTGAGTTGGATCTCATTCGTTGGAAGATTTGATCACATAATCGATCATTTTTTAATCATTGAAAGTATCAATGATGATCCTTGAACATTTTCATAAAACAAGGAAGATTTGGTATGTTTGATTTAGTCGAAGAATGTCCAGATGTAATTGGAAAATAAATATTCTTAATTTAGATAGAAGTATGTCCATATATAACTAATTGGACTTTAATCTGGTCAATAAATTTCCACAATATAGTTGTTATGCATCCACATAATTAATTTAGAAAGATGTGTGTCCACATATAACTAGCTGGACATTGATCTGGTCAAAATATGTCTACAATATAATTGTTATGCATCCACATACAATTAGTTGAACTCAGTAAAAGATATTATAAATATGTATGTGCTTTGATCGAGTATGGAGTTGATGAGTAGAGAGGGAAAAGGTCCTATAACTTCTCAAAGGATCTAAACTGGACATATATCATATTGTTTTTGAATTAAAGAGAAATGTCTTGTGAAAGGTCTAGCCGTGTAAGGAAATTTTCATTAGAGGAAAATGAATACATGGAGGTTGGGTGGTGCAAGGGTGAGGGTTGATGTCCTCACTCTTCAGGTTGGTGCCTGACTGAGGATTGGTGTCCTCACTGATTATGGAAAGTTGGATCTTGCATATCTTTGGGGTGGTAGGGTGGTGGTAGGGTGATCTGAAGTTCACTGAGGATAGGTCTCCTCATCATTTGTAACAAGTTATTTCCTGAGAGGATTGGTGTCCCATTATTTTTTTTAACAGGCTGGTGTCTGAGAGTATTTGTGTCCTCATTATTTTCAATAAGTGGGTTATTGTCGAGCAAAAATTTATAAATTGTGAGTTGTTTCTTGTAGAAGAACATAAATAAATATGTTTTGTGGTTTTCTCCCGCATTGGGTGTCCGCGTAAAAATTCTGGTGTACTGTGTTTTTTGTGTTCTTTTTTTTATTTCTGCATGCATTGGTGATTAAGTAAGCACTTCAAAATAATATTAAATCTTTAAAAGAAAAGAAAATTTAGAAAAATGATACAATATTGATTCACCCCCATCTTAGTATTACCGTGAGTCTCAACAATTGGTATCAAAGAGAGATTCCTTCAGTAACAACCTAACAACTAGAAGGAAGATTGCAAAAAAAAACATGGAAAGTCAAGATTCCTATTCTTCTTCAACCATACCTCCTCTATTCAATGGAACAAATTTTTCATTTTGGAAAATAAAAATGAATACCTACTTGATGTCTCTTGGTATGGATGTCTAACATATCATGGTAGATGGTTATAAAATCCCAGCAACTCTTCCAACTGATGAGGTTGGTAAGAAAAATTACTACAATAATGCAAGAACTATGAATGATATCCAAGGTGGGCTTGCAAAAACATAATTTGTTAAAGTAATGTAGTTGGAATCCATAAAAGAAATATGGGACAAACTGATAAACAGTTATGAAGGATACGAGAAGGTAAAGTTGGCCAAACTTCAAGCTCACATAATGCAATTTGAAATCCTAAGGATGAGTGAAGATGAAAATACTACAGGTTTGTTTCTTAGAGTAGATGAGACTGTAAACACTATGAAAGGGCTAGGTGAGAATATTGAAGAAGCTATGTTGGTTCAAAAGGTACTGAGATATATTCCCTGAAGACTTGATGTGATGGTTTCTACTATAGAATAAATGTGTGAACTAGATAAACTGACTATGGATAGGATCCATGAAATATTGACTTCTTATGAGATGAGGACCAGGAAAAAACAACCAGATCTAAAGGATGTAGTCTTCAAGTAATCTGTCAAATCATCAACATCTCAAGATCATGATTCCGTTGAACACTTCTCAAATGAAGAAGAAGCTAACTTTGTAAGGACACTGAAGAGGAGATCTAGAAAGTATAAAGGTATGTTACCATTCAAATTCTTTCACTGTGGTAAATTTGGTCATTTTTCGTCTAAATCTCCTTTCAAATAAAACAACACCAATGAAAAATGAATAAAAGGTAAGGATAAATATAAGGAGTTTAAGAAGAAAAAGTATGTTAAAAGGAAAAAAAATTATTCAAGGGAGGATCATATCATCTCTTCAGACATTGAAGAAGAATAATATGAGCCAGATACAACTCAAGATGAAAAACTTCTCATGGCTTTATAGAAAAAAATATCTGATTAAAAAAATAGACACAAAAGAGTGTAAAGTTGTAGTCAACATGGAAGGAGAACTCATTAGTGCTTTGGAGGAAATATACCGACTCAAGAAAAAAAATAGACAAAGAAAATAACAGTTACAAATTTATAAAGAAAAATACAATGAGATTAATGAAGATATAGTCGTCTAAAAAATCCCGCTAGAAGAGGCCAAAAGAAGGGAAGAATTTTTGATGAATTAGATAAAAGAAAAGGAGAACATCTATGAAAAACTAGAAGCAGAAACAATATCCTTAAGAAAATATATAGAGAAGTCCAAGACTCAAATGAATATCAAATTCGTAAGAGGATCTGAAATCCTAGATAACATTCTCAGCAATCAAAGATCACCATATGACAAGATAAGACTGTGATATAAGGAAAGTTTGAAAGTTGTGAAAGGCGAGTCAAGCATCAACAGTACAACTAACGATAATCCCATAAGCTATGTCAATACTCTCAAGGGAAACAACAATCACCTAACAAGTCATAAAATGAAAACAAGAAGCAATCAAAACTTGATCATCCCAACCATGCAAACAAATATGAGGCAAGGAAGCAACAAACACCTGAATCTTATCAAGTTGGCAGACAAAGACCAATTCCTTCAAGTAAGTTATTCATTCCAAGGTATACAAAATTTTTCTATGGATATTGTTTCTCTTAAGTTAACTTTGTATATAAGGCTACGAGTTGCAGGACTTTTAGATATAACAAAAATGTAGGAATGAGATTCAATAAACCTCAAATGGATATGGTTCAAAATTATTTCAAAAACATCTTCTCTTCTTTATTGAATGAACTCAAGTGCCACATATCAAATAATTTTTGACACAAGGCAAGTGAATGAAAAATAAGTATGTTTCATATCTTTAAGCAAGTCATACAAGAAACTTTTACCAAGGTTTGGAGGAAGAAAAATAAAAACAAAGAAAAATGTGGACTATATCTATATGCCAAAAATAAATAAAATCAATGGTATATCAACAATGGTTGCTCCAAGCACATGACAGGAGACAAAAGTAAGTTTGAATTCCTAAATAAAGAAAAATGTGGTAATGTTACTTTTGGAAACAATGCTCCTGTTAGAATTAGAGGAAAATGAGTGGTTGTACTAGATGAAGATAAGAAGGGAAAGACGAATGCACAAAATGTGCTATATGTAGATGGTATAAAACATAACTTGTTGATTGTAATTCAAATGTGTGACCAAGGAAACAATGTTCTCTTTCATTCAAAAGTTTGTAAAGTAATGGGTGCGAATATAGGGAAGAATGTTGTAAAGGTAGTCAGAACTCCAGGGAATGTGTATGTCCTAGAAGAAGGAAAAAATAAATGTTGCATTGGTAAAACTAATGACAATTTTATTTGGCACAAAAGACTGGGTATTATTATTTTTAATCATCTTGTTAAGCTAGGAAGAAAAGATGGTGTACGAGATATGCCTAAAATTTCCAAACCTAAGAATATTGTTTGCAAGTCATGTGAGATTGAAAAGCAGTCAAGAGTTCAATTCAAGGTAAGAGAACAGTCCACCTCTCAAACTCTTGAGCTGATCCATATAGATCTTTATGGTCCTCCTAGTACAAAATCACCATGAGGTGAAAAATGTTTCATATTGAATATTTATGACTATACTAGGATGACTTGGGTTGGATTATTGAAGCATAAATTCAAGGCTTTTCAAAAATTTAAAATATTCAAAGTGGAGGTAGAAAATGAAATGGACTTAAAAATCAAGTGCCTAAGGTCAGATAGAGGAGGAGAATTCACATATGATGAATTAAAAAATTATTATGAAAAACGTGTGATCAAGAGACAATTTTATATTGTAAGAACCCCTCAGTAGAATGGAGTTATAGAAAGGATGAACATAACAGTTCAAAAAATGGTTAGGGCCATCTTTGATGAATCAAAAGTACCCAACATATTTTGGGTAGAAGTCATTGAATTTGTTTCTAGGATTCTCAATAAATATCACATAAGAGTAAACAACAATAAAACCCTTTATGAGCTATGTGTTACACATCAAATTCCCACACTACTAAGTTTCACACTTATGTATCTCATTCTACTAAGTGTCATAAGTGTCGTATGCACCTTACTAAGTGTTGCATGCACTTTATCAATTATTTTATGCACCTTACTAAGTGTCGCATGCAATTTATTAAGTATCACAACTTTGACACCATGGAAGAACATTTTTTATAATCACTAATCAATGTGGAGGAGAAGAACTCATCATGAGAATGTCGAAAAACTTATGCTTACCTTGATATTTTGACCATTTTTTAAGGTCAATGCTCCACTTCCCATGTATATGGAGCGTCAAACTCTTATCAATGCTCACATGTCCATTTATAGGGTGCATTGACAACGCTATGTGCTCAATAGTGAGGGAGCGTTGAAGTGGTTAGAGCAAGTTATGGATAACCCCCCTTATTCTAAGGGTTATCTATGAGATGATTTTAAGTAGTTCTAGTCGAGGGGTTGATTCATGAGTTGATCCACCCATATTCCCTCCATTTTGGGTAACCAAATCCTAACCTAAGGAGATAAATTCTCAACTATTCCCTAAATTGGCTATGGTTGTTGAACCTCCCAAATCCGATATAATGAGACCACTCAAGGGTGAACAAGAGAAAAATATTTCAAAGTGTCAAACTTTTGATCTTCCGAGGATAATTCATCAAAGAATCATCATTCTGATCTTGCGACATTTAGGAAAGGGTTGGAATGGATATCTTGGAGGAGTTGTTGCAATGTCAACATTGGTTTGTAAGTACTTCACCATGTTTCTCCATTAATATAAATTTTCCTATTTCCTTCAAATTGTTGTTTATACATGTATGTCTATATAGATAGATCTTCTATGGTCTAATGATATATTGTAGGAGTAGAAGGTTTTGTTATGTTCCTTGCAAAATTTCTTCATCCTGATATTTGGACAACAAGACCAAATATTGAAGATCAATGAGAACAACCATCGAAAAGGAGGAAGTCACACTTATTTTTTCTATCTTCTCTGCCTATAGACATAAAGAATATATCTAAAGGAATGTTAGTGTCCATTTGTTTTTTTTTCTATCTTGGACAATAGGGGTCTATATATCCAAGGGAGATTTCACCTATCCACAAGGGAAATCTTTTGCAACAGAAAATTGGTGACTCCACTGAAGAACGATTATTACTAGGTTTTTCACCTGTTGAATCTTGGTTTTCCTTTGATATTTTTGATGTTGATTCTTGTTATTTGAACTCTTCCTATTTTCTTTTGAATCTGGGGAAAAAATGGTGTTGTTTCAACCACTTCCAGGCATCAATGCTCCTCCACAGTGACCCACAGAGCATTGAAAACCATTATCAACGCTCCCTATTAGTGTCCTGAGGAGTGTTGACCCCTGTTCAATGCCCTTTCTACCTCATTACAAGACTGTTGATCTCCTTCCTGGGTCAGTTTTCATCTCATTTTTATTTCTTCTCCTCAAATTATGGATTCAAATCTTTTCATTAGAGTCCTCTGAACTTGGTTATGACTTTGTTTGATTGAAATAATTGTGATAACCAAATTTTCATGTCTCTTTTGAACTTGCAAGTCCATAAAAATTATGGAATGAGCATGAATTCCTTGGGATAACCTGATCCCTTCATTAAAATTTGTCTTACCAGTAGTTTGATCCTCATCATGAAGGTTTTCAAACTTTTGTTATCCTGATTTCAAAACTTATTTTGAAGTTTTCTTCATTGATTTGGAATTGCATCTTCGCATTTTGATTCTTGCTACTCATTTTTAGAGGTTTTCAAATAGTGATTTTGTTGGATGTATGGGTTGACTCGGGTTCTACCTTAGTTCTCCAATAAAACCATTTTCACCATCGACTCTTCTGGTAAACCAGAAGGCTACACTACACACAGAGTGCATAGTGCAGTCTCACTCAAGATGGCTTATGGGTGACTACAGTACACAGATGTCTGTAGTCATGGAAGGGGTTGGGGGTGTTCTTTCTACTTATACTTATATTTTAACATAAATTCTATTATACTCTTCATCAAATATATTGTTTCATTCATTCATAATATTCATTCTGCATTATTATACGGGTGCACACTATAAATAAACCCTAATAGATGCATTCATCTAACCATTCATTCATTATAAAACATATAAAAAGAACACATCATGCATAAAGACACCATTTTTACCATGGTTCACCCCCTTGGGCTACATCCACAAAGATCTTCTGCTTATTTCTAATTCTTCATCAAAATAGTCTTATGATGTGTGCATTACATAGTAGGTTATGAATGGTGAGGCTGACCAATGTCGCACCAAGATCCAAAGATTGTGAACTAACCCTTAGTTACATCTAAAAACTGACTCCATTAGCTCCTTACCTAAACATACAAAAAACTCAATACTCAAAAAAGGTTCTCCAAAAGTAATTTCTTCACCATCAAAAAGGACACCTCAATTTGCGTCATACATCTTCTACTTATACTACAAAAAGTGGGTAAAAACCCTTACATTGACAAAAACTCTATTTCTAAGTGGAATCCACGTGTCCACTTTCTAACTTCCTTCCATGTAGTTGGTCTTCAATCCAATCGTTCCTTGAGATGATCTTCCTTCTTTCCTGACGTGATGCTTCTTTTTCCCTTTGTCGAGTTGGACTTCCTTTTGTTATGGTGTGCACTACTTTATTTGGTCCATTCTTCCTCACTTACTGTGCTTAACTCCCAAAATTTCCTACTCCAAAATGCCCCCAACACTAACATGTGGCTCATCTCGAGCCACTCAGGTCATGTGTTCCTTCTTCACTAATTTCTCTAAGTCTTGGAACTGCTTCGCTAGTTCATCCCATTTCGCCTTCATATGCGTGTTCTTTTATGTGAGGGTATCGACGACCTGTGTTGTAACATGATCCTTCAACACTTGTATGCTTTCTAAGTGCGCATGTTCAATTCTGGATTTCTCCATTTCCATTTCTATTATCATATTTTATGCTTGTTCTTGTAGGGTATCCAACTAAGCATGTTTGGTATGTCGTTCCTCCTGGATTGCCTTTGCTTCTACTTGTAGGTTTTTCATTTGTTGTGTAGCCCTCAATATCTCCAAGATAGGAATTGTCTTCTACCTCTGCTTTAGATCCTAGACTATTGTGTTCAACTTTTCTTCTTTCTGATCCAATTGTTGGATCCCTTCATCTTCTGCTAGGCTTGTCCAAAGTTGTGCGGTCCTTTCATAAAGTTCTATTATTTATTTGACTTCCAACACAATATGATCTATTTTTTTTGTGGCTCGCTTCTCCCTTTCGGATCTGACCTCTGGTGGGGTAGTTGGTGTCATTTTCTCCAACAATTCTCTTATCTCCTGCTTGTACCCATCCATCGTCTATGTTATCTTATATATCTTTTCTTATGCGTTGATTTCTCTTGCTAATGCGCTTTCCAGAATTTTTTGGAAGACTTCTTCAAGTCTTTGCTCCAATCTCTCTACGCATCATTTTTCTTCCTCTTGTTCTATTCATACTTCTATAATAATTGTCCCCAACACTTTCTTATCTTCCCTGGTTATCTCCAAGTTTGTTTCATATGTCCTTGCCTTGGATTGAACCTCTTGCACTACACTCATCTTCAACTTATATAAATATTTTGTTGGAATCTTGGATAGCACCAAGTCCAACTATTCCACATCCTTCAAGGGTCATTGTGCAGTTTCCTCATCTATTTGTAACATATTCTAGATTATCTTGAATGTTGCGCTCCCCATTATTTCTATCTGGACTGTCTCCTTCTCTTCATGAATTGGCGTATGTTTCACTGTGTTTTTCTTATGTGTGACAGTGAGTTGTAAACTCTCCAGAACTGCTTTAACTTCCATAATATTTTTCATGAGTTCTTCTCTCTCATATTTCGTGACATAGAGTGCTTCCTCTCCTCGGTCTTGCACCTTATCAGCTACTAACTCTGTGTCACCTTCTATGATTTTGAGATCAATGGGATTATTCTATGCCCTCATCTTCTTCCTCTGTTCTCCCATCTGCATGGTTTATTTCTTCTTTTTTGTCTGCGTAGGTTTTATGACCTCTGGTATACTTCCATTCCTTGTCTCCTGATTTAAGATGTCATATTTATTTTGTGCTTCCCCATTGGTTCTTTCTAAGTTGTCATTTTCAAGCACTGAGGCTCTTGGTATTGTTTCCTTCTTCCTCAGTTTCTTTGTTGTTGTGTCAGCACATGTAGATTTGTTGCACTTGACTGCTAACCGAACTCCCTAACCAATACCAATACATGTACATACAAGTGAAGATCTAGAATATGCCAACTAACCCAACTCCCTAACCAATGCCAATGAGAGAAACCAAAAAGAGAGAGTTTGTGATTGAAAGTACACCATTGATAGAGAGACTACAAAAAATTGGTCTAAATAAGTGGAGGTTTCCCCATTATGCTATTTGTGCAAACACAAATTTTCTTACTATCACCTGGAATCCAAGTTTATTTATTTTGAAAAAGAGGTAGTGAAGCTCTGAGAAGTTCCCAAATGGAGGATCCCTCAGCCCAAAATCCTTGAAGGAGGAGAATTGAGGCATCTAATCCTATCCTCGGTTAAATATTTATTTAAAATCACTCTCGTCCACCATTATTGATTGTTGGTCACCAATATCCATAGGATTTTGGCTCCGAGGACCAAATTAGAAAGGGAAGGATCTAATATACCCAACCCCCCAGTTGGTTTCGGGGCATGAACCATAGTCCAGTCGACTAGGTACAGATGCTTGGTGTTGGATTTCCCCCCCTTATAGAGAAAATTTTGCAACTCCTGAGAAATGGTAGACTTTATGAAAGCAGGGGAAACGAGGGAGGAGAAATGGAATATTGTAAGAGCTAAGAGGACAAATTTAATGAGGACCACCCTTCCCATAGTATTGAGCCAACAAGAACACGAAAGGGTGAATTTATATTTCAACAAAAGGGGTCCAAGCTGAGCTAGGAATATGTCGGAGGAAAAAGGGGATGCCAAGATATTTAAAAGAGATCTAATTTTCTTCCAAGGAGAATTGGAAGATGTATGTTATGCTAGAGGCCACCCTAGAATTTCCATTTCACACATAATTACAACGTTTTTTACTATTTATCCCCCCTTGATGCTTTCATAAAGGTATCCAAAGTATCCTTAAATTGATTGGATATGATGATAGAGGATCCTCCCAATAGAATGGTGTCATCTATGAACTGGGAGTGATTAAATACATTTTTTTTTGTTTTAGTGATTTTGATTCTAGGAATGTGCTTCTCCTATCTGGCCTTACTCAAAAGTCTGCTCAAGGCTTCAACCATCAAGATATAAAGAATTCGGGATAATGGAAATCCTTTCCTCAATCCTCTAGATATCTTGGATAATTCTAATGGATGACCATTTATTATAGGGGATATCCAAGGCCCACATATACAAGAGGAAATCCATGCTAGAAAGTCTGCACCAAACGCAAATTTAGTCAGAACTATGACGAGAAAGTTGTGCCTAACCCTGTCAAAGGAATTGACCATATCCATATTGATGGTCATCCCCTTTTCTCCTCGTTCCTTGCTGGAATGAATGGATTCTTGGACTATAAGAATGCTATCTATCATATGCCATTTTTCTACAAAGCCTCCTTGTTTGGGGGAGATTAATTTGTTCAGATGAGGCTTAATTCCGATGGCGACAATTTTTGAAATTCATTTATAAGAGACATTACAAAGAGAGATAGGTATAAATTTTACAAAGGATGAGGGATTGGACTCCTTGAGGATGAGTGCCAAAATAGAGGAGTTAATATTGCTTCCCATTCTGGCTGATTTTTGGACATATCAAACCATTCAAGCTAGATCCCTTTTGACTATGTTCTTGCAAAGAAGAAAAAAATCCCTGTGAACCCATCTATACCCGGAGCCTTATCCAGATTCATGTGTTGAAGTGCCCCCAACACTTCTACCTCGGTGACCAACATAATCAAAGATTCATTGTCTTCTTGTGTGATGAATGTAGGAATGTTATGGAGGAGATTCTCCTAGGATTCAATATCTCCTTCTCCATCTTCTGTATAGAGCTTCTTAAAGTTCCCATTGGTTGTTGATTTAAGTTTATTTTCACCTATGAAAGTAATACCATCGACTCCTTTGATTTCATCAAAAAAATTTTCCACAGTCAATCTTTGGCTTGCCTATGGAAAAAATTTGTGTTACGATCTCCTTCTTTAATCCATATGCTTCTCGACTTAAGTCTCCAAGTTTCCTCTTCAGTCTACATCATTTTATGATATTCATTAAAGGTGTGTTTCTCATCAATAAAGAGGGAGGGGGATATGGGGGAAGTCTCCAAATTGAGGCTGTTTTCATCTAGTTTTTTTCCTTATCTCCATATTTACTTCTTTCTCAGATGAGTCCTTAAGACGAACCCATTCTCAAAGAGATTTTTTGTTCCCATATGAAGATTGGAGACCCCTTAATCCAAGAGTTCCATGAAGAGGAGAATAGGTCCATGAAGGAGGGGTAAGAGGCCCACAGAGGGTTAAATAAGAAGGGAATAGGACCTAGATAGATAGGGGGGGAAAGGGACAATGAGATGGGGTGATGATTAGAACCTCAAACAGGCTCCTGATTTAATGCAAAAGAAAAATATATCATTGTTTTACTCAGAACACCTGTTTACTAATGCAAAATAAAAATATTACAGAGAGATTTTACAAGAGAGTTTCTCACAATCGATCATTGGAAAATGACCCTCCATGCTATTTAATTAGAGATCATGGACCAATCGTTTGTTAAGCCATGGATCCATGGTCGTTAAGATCAAGGAGAATATGAACCGTTAGATCACTCTATGTCGGTAACATATCGTGACCATCGGATTTACTAACTACAAATTCATACTAATGCATACTAAAGAAACAAACTTTTACCTAACAACACATTAGACCAAGTAGATATTAACTAACTCCTAAGTGTCTAAATATCCTAACAAAATAAAGGAACGATACATGAAGAAGGGAGAAAATGATCTTCTAATAAGAAACCACTTATGCGAAATCAATCCAATCTCACAGTAATGTGCCCTAGTCCATGCCCTTTATTAAACCAAGTGAATCTACCTGAGGTGGGATTAATTCCCACCAAATCCAAATACGAGATTAGTTCTTCCATATGTTCCCAAGAAGAATCCCTCACTATAGTCCCCCCTCATTTCTTCGAAGCATGGAGGGTGGTATTGAAGTCTCCATCAAATATGTAAGGAATTGATTTTGTTTGATCCTACAAACAAATAAGAGAATTCCATCATTGGTTTTTATCATGATAGACAGAGGGAATATAAATATTGTAAATAGAAAAAGACTTACCCGAGGGAAAATGAGTAAGTGTCACATGAATCCAATCTGAAGAGCATGACCATTCTAGGAGGAAAAATAAATGTGGGTTCCAGATATTGCATATCCCTCTAGATGCACCTCTATATATGAGTGCAACACCTATACCTATTCTCCAAAAAAATGAGCATCCTGCAGGGCTACCAAGACCTACAATTTTGTTTCCTGGAGTAGAAGAACTAGAGGAGATTATGATTGAATCAAACTGCTTAGCAAGGATTTATTATGATTACTACCTAGTCCTCTACAATTCCAGGAAATTAGCTTCATCATTCAGAAGAGGATTTGGATGCTCCCCCCTTAGGAGGAGTCGAGCCACTTTGATTCCTTAAAATGTGTGATTCTTTTTTTGTGTGACCATCTAGGGTGCTCTGTTTTCCCAGATCAACGTATTTTTTAGCTGTTGTTTCTATTCTCTAATTTTTAATTGACCTCCCAGGTTCCTTTTTATTGGTTATGTTCATTGGATCTTGATCTGATTCATCTTCAAAACTTCCTTCGAGTTCCCCTTCTTCAGGGTACTCATGGGCAGAAGGAGACAAAATCATAGAAATAATCACCTGATACATGGGGTCACCAGGGATAGGTTGAGGATGATGGGGTTGGTCCTCTTCATAAGTTTCATATGGAATATATAGGTTTTCATATTGATATTTGGTTGGAATATTAGCATGTTGATTACCTACATATGAAGAAGTCGACATCTCCTGAGACTTTGGATTGGAGGTAGCTCACTCATGTGTCAGAGATTTTCCTAATTGGGTGGACTTCTCTTATTGAACTTCTTGTCTGGTTACTTTTTTCTTGTGGCATGGTTGTTTCCATTACTTCCTTCTAACAGAAGGAATGGGGTAGGTCAAAAAACCTTCCAAAAGAAGGAAGGTAACGATAAGATACAAGAAGACATCAAGGGAGGATACACGGGATGAGAGCACAAGCTCGTAAGGGAGATGCACGAATCTCTCCAAGGGAGAATGATCATAAGGCCGTGAGATTGATGCTGGACGAGCATTTGATAAAACTTGTTGAGGCCATAATAGAGAGGGAAACCTATGAAAGTGCGCAGAGAACAAAACCCAAGCATAAGCTGGAACATAGAAAGAACTCTTGAGAACTGTGAGAATTCCCCGGTGATATCATGGCTTGGCATGGGGGTGGCCAGAGTGTTAAGAATGAATGCATCTGAGCTCATGGTTGGGTAGAAGGATGAACACCCACAGTCATTTGGTTGGCGACAACCTGTAATAGATAAGCAATCTCCTACCCTGTGCAATTTAGCTATAATTGTGTACGAATTGGTTATGTTGTGAATGTCTTCAGGAATGTGCATGTTTTCTTAATGGTTATACTGTATCTCCTTATTCTTGTTTAAATTGTGTATTCAAGCAAGTATTGAATTACTTGATTTGTACACGTAAATGCCCAAGCCCTGTGATGGCTAAAGTTAAGATAAGTGGACTATGAGTTCGTCGACCCTGAGCACCAGGGGTGCATAGAAGATCCCTTCTAAGTGTTGAGTTCAGGTGAAAGAGCGCAAAATATCTTAAGTCACTCAGAGCTAACAAATCTCAGGAAGAGTAGCTAGGTCAAGCATCGAGAGGGAAGGTTCCCTTGTTTTGTAAGACGAACGGACAAGATCTGTTCAGAAAAAACCATGGTCGGTCATGAACATTGGATATGGGGAAGAGCGGGAGAGTTATCCCTTGGAGTCGTTCGAACTTCGTGAGTTTGATGAAGTGGGTGAGTTCGTCGTAAGGGGGTAAAATCCACAAATTCTCGAAGTTAACTCTGATCCTTAGATCTGAGGATGCCCGGGAACCATCCCGACTGTCAATCTAGGAGGAGCGTTGATAGCCGCAAGCCATGGGATCAAGCGAAGTTGCAAGGAGGATAACCTTGGGAGCCATTCCAGTCCCAAATCCCAGGAAGAATGGAAGCCAACGATCCATAAGAGATCTTAACCGTTGGTTCATTTTGTGGGATTGGATATGGGAGCTGAGAGGACAAAGGTCCTTAGTTTCCAAAGTCGCGACATGAGAAATCGCGATTCGATCGCAATCGTAGATCATGGGAGGATCTTGATCGTTTGATCAGATTCCAGACGAGCGAGAACATGCATGAGAAGGAGATCAGATATGCACCATTGGATCTGAGCATCTGGACCAACAGTCGTTGGAACCAGAGTAAAGTGCATGAGAGAAGTTCTGAAACGATCGAAACCGTCCATCATTAGGAGGACAGGTGGTAGCAGATCCAGGGTGTTCATGGAACCGGACACCAAGATATTTGCAATGAGAAGAGGAGAAAACTCATGAAGGAAGGAGTTTTGAAACCATTCTGGACCGTTGAGTCCAGAAGGACACATGGAGGAGATCTACATACACATCGGAGGATCGGCACTGGAAGATCAAAGGTGAAGGCAAGAGAAGGATCGTGAAAGGAGAACCCACAAAATAATCAGGACTGTCCATCAAAAAGGACGCGTGGCAAGCGATCAATTTTTCACTGACTTTCACCTCAGAGAATTCAAAGGGTAGATTTCTGCGAACTCGCGATACGTGAAATTGCGATATGATCTGAGATGTCCATCGGAAGGGACACACGGTGAAAGATCAACATTTCACTTATTCGCATGTTGGGGATTTCGAAGCCAAGAGTTTTGCGAACTCACGATATGCAAAATCACAACTTGATCGCGATCGTCCATCAAGGAGGGCATGTGGCGAGATCTCAGCATTTCATTGAATCACTAGGTAGAGAAGTCAAAGAAGGAAGTCGTGAGAACTCGCGATATGCGAAGTTCTGATGCACTATCTAGGGTTAGGCCTTGGTCATGGGAATGGTCACACGAGCAGAGAGAGTTAACGGTTGTTAAGCCCTTTTGAAACTCGGGATTTGGAGGTGTTGGGGTACCTTACATCGGAAACTCTGAAGTCACGAAACGCGATGCGCCATGTAGGTAAGCCTATGGTAGCGGGTAGTGGCCACATAAAGGGGAATGAGGGAAGAGCTAGCATGTGCTAGGCCCCTAGTCGGGTTTCAAGGTTCAAATATTGGAGTGTTGAAGTTGGATCACACCACTATTCCTAAAACTGCGAGATGTGACATGCCGTTAGGTTAATCCGATGGTCACGGCCATGGTTGCGTGGAGAAGAGGCTTGCACGCAGTGCATAGGGCCTATGGATTGTTCGTGAAAATCTGGCAGGGAATCGAAGAGGTGCTCCAGCTCAACAGAGTTGAGAAATATCCATGACCAGGAGGTCAGACTGGTTCCTTGACCTACCGAATTAGGAACCATGAATGGAGTTCCTGGCCCATAAGAAAATTGAAAAATTCTTATGCCTGGTGTGGGTGTGTGACAAAATGGTATCAGAGCATGGTTAAAACACTTGGCCTACTTGGGCTCATGCACAAGTCATATGAAAATATTCTTGAAGTAATTTAAGGAAAGATAGAGACTTCGAATAATTCGAAGAAAAGGCAAAAGTCGAAGCCACCTCGCAGAGATTGATTCCAGAAGAGTTGATGCCAAGTTCTTTGGCTTGAAGTCATTGAAAATATGAACGGACGGTGGAAGTTCTCAGAGGGAGGAATACCAAAATTTCGTGAACCATTAGATCTAGTAGATCAACGAAGAAGATAAGGCTAATAACCTTTCATCAGTCACAAGCTTAAGAGGAATAGTATCCATTAGATTGGGATCAACGAGAGTCGTTGATCTAAAGCTTCAAGGTTTCGACTATTGGGAAAATAGAATCGAAGACTTTCCCAAAGTCACGAAAGGTAAATCACCGATTTAATCAAGACCGTTGGTTAGTGAAGGACTTGAACCATAGATCTGGTGTAATTGGATCTTCGGGAGTCAGAGATTTGGAAGTGAAGGTAGAGTATTTCGTTGATTCTCCGAATCGTGAAGTCCTGAAATAATTGGGAGTTGGGACCCAGTTCCTAGCGGAAGGTCACGACGGGTGCATAAGAGGGATGGATAGCGTTTGTTAGGCCCTTAGTCGGATCTCTGGATCTCGGGAGTTGGAGAGTTGGATTTGTATCACACAAATAGTCCTGACATCGCGAACCCTGAAATCACGACACAATCTTAGTCGTCGATCGAGGATAACTCAGGACTTTCAGATTTGGTCCTAGGGAGAGGTTGTCAATCGGAGACCGAGAGTTGGGGAAAAAGGATTCAGGAGTGAGTCGCATGCAGAAATCCCAAAATCGCGAAATGTGAAGCTCCTTTTAGTTCAGATCGTGGTCATCGTCGGTGGTCGTGTGAGGAGAAGGCGTGATCTAGTATGATTAATACTTAGCTATGTTTAATTATGCTTGAGTGCATGAGTTTAATACATTGTGGAGCTTCTTAATATGAAGCCTGATATTAATACCAGTAAGGTATGAATGATACTAAATGTGCAAGTGATGCACATGTATGATGTAAGAGTATAGTTATAGGCATGATATGGTTTCCCTGATGAGTGAAATGTGAGGCAAGCTTAGCACTTGCCAAGATTGAATGAATAGTAGTAGAATACCATGGTTGCATGGTTGACTCCATTTTGAAGAGTCATGAAAGTTCTGTTTTGAGTAATAGATTAAGGGGGAATGTGCTCCATCTCCTGGGAAAATCCAGTACAAATAAATGAAAGAGTAAACGAGTAAGGATGCTCTGTTGTCATGATAAGAGGCAAATGATTATGCCTTTGAGAATCACATGAGAAGGATTGTGAATGAATCTGAATTGAATGATATTAAAGTAAAGATGCATGTGGGCTATGAGATATACCTATGACAACTACATGTAGGCTTAGTATTGTAAATATGATTAAGTACATCATGGATGCAGGTTATCAAAAACCAGAATATGTGTGGATGCATAATCTAGAATGCATATCAAAAATGTATGTCTATGTCACTTAAAGAATGTCTAATGAAAACTAAAGCTAAATCAAGGCTTAGTTCATCACAGATAGTGATGGATGTGCAATAAGGAAGTTGCATGCTAAAGGAGTTCCCTGTGAAGAAATTGTGTAAGGACTCTATCAAAAGAATAGAGTCATAACCCTAATGATTGTTGAGGTTGGGGCAATGGACTGCAAAGCCTGCCTATATAAGAATCCTGGATTACATTCTTAAAATAAAATGTGTAGGTGGAAGACTAAAAAATGAGTATTGATCACTTTGATAACTGAATGGTAATGTGTAGGATGCACAGGTTCATGATTCATTATGGGAAAAATATTTTTCTATTTAAACATGCTGATGTATCCTAAGAGTTAGGATGAGCCTAACCCAGGGATGCTCAGGAAAAGTGCAGAAAGATCACAAAAAAGGGTAGATTGCATAGGTAAAGGGGGAGAAAAAGGAGGAACACTTTCCTCACCTAAGAACCCTAAATTATTTAACAGAGTTGTAGGATTAAAAGAGCAGTTGTGGAAAAGCGGTATAGTTGGTAAAAGGCAAGTAAACTCCCTGAGTGTGATTAAATAAATAAATGAGTACATTTAACTGATTAGGCTTGCTTGAAGCCATGATTAAGAAAAGGCGATGAGGCCTTAGAGATAACTCAACTGGGCTAAAAATTCCCAGGCAGTATAGGAAGAGTTGGAAGAAGGGGAGAGTCCTCAATTCTTCCTTTCTAAGTATTATGTTTTCTCTTGGATGAGAAAACTAATTTACTAATAAAAGTGAATGTTTTGACATCATAATGATAAGGATTGTATTGTTGAAGATACAATTGAAATCTGTTTATGTTGCACTTGTGGAAACATTAAGGATAATGTGATGAAGTGCATATAGATATGCTAGGACATGTCTGAAAATATTTTATTAATTTAAATGATATGGTACTTGCATTTTAATTTACATGACAACTAATGTGCTTATGATATATGTCATGTGTAGAAAGGAATAAGATTGAAACTATTGAGAGAGACAGTTGCTAATAATGAACAACCTCAATCAAAGGGTGACTATGAGGAGGTTCTTGTTGAAGAATTATTGAAGGGACTGGAAAAGTCCCCATAAAGCACTGTTGATGAGGTAAAAATCAGACAGAGGGTGCTAGCAGCCAAGAACAGGTATAAAAATGGTCAGGATTATGTGGCTCAGGTTATGAAAGGATTCGGGTGAGAATTCCTTCCGAAATATTTTATTGTCTCATGTTATGCACAAAATTTGAAAGGGCAGTGGTATGCCATGGATAACCAAGTAGGGTATGATTAGGGAAGAAGAACCTGAGTGATGGAGGTATGAGCCCCCAATAGTACAAACTGATTGTCAATCCTCGGAAGAATTCATGAACTGATATGTCATGAACACAGGGACCAATCCAGGAACGATTGGAAACAGAAAGTGCTCATAGATAGCACGTTACATGGGGTTTCTTCAAGGAAATGAATGTTTTCATGAAGCACAGAGAATAGAAATTTTCAGTGAGGAAGGAGAACCTTCCAAGGTTTTACTTACATTATGAAAATGCTGAAGGAAAAAAAAAATTGGGTGGCCATGAGCAGTAGCACAATGGTTATTAATGGAGGAAGAATGCTTAAAATAATTCATGTGAAACCTTTGAGTTTCATGTATATTAATCTGGGATCGTGATCGACCAATAGCAGGAAGCATGGTCCTATCGTAAGAGTGAATGAAAATGAATAAGTCATGTGGTGAAGAGGTTGGTTAAATTCCAACACACCATGGCGAAGAACCTCTCATAAAGTGTGACAAACTTGAAATCAATGCAAGGGTGCATTGGGTATGAATGTGGCCACGAATGTTGGCGCATTCATTAAAATAAGCCCATAAGGAAGACCGATTTCCTGTTGAGCCAAACTGCAAGGAATGGTATTTCCTTTTTGAGAAAGTAAATTCGATTGTTAGTACGCACAATTCTGAAATTGTTGTGACGATGTTGTAAAGGTGCAATGAAAATGTATATGCATGGAAAATCTAACAATTTGTTTGGTTGATTGAATTTGAAAGTGCAGGAAGCAAAGGGGTCTTGGATATGGTAGCATTGTAAGTCCATAAGGAAGGCGAATTGCCTACTGAGCCAAACCATTATGGGAAGGAAAGTCCCATAATTATGAATCTGGTTCCTGTGTAGAACAAATATGAAAACAAATTGTGGAATGGGAAATCTGTAGGTGACAGATTTGCAATAAAATTCTGAAAGTTAGAATTTATAATGATGTCTCATGAACCTTGTATACCTGTGATACAGGTGAGAAGAAAAGATATGTCCAGAAAGGACAGATGAAGGTTGTCAAAGATGAATATGATGAACATGGTTACTAATGAGCCATGAAAACCCCGTGATAAGCCATGATCGCCTGAAAATTATTGTGTTGAGGTAACACAAGCCAGAGGGATGCCTCGGTAGAGAAAATCCGAGGGACACCTCGACTGTAAGACTCAATAGATTCTCTAAAATTATTTCTATGTGAGAAAACCTTGGTAGGGAAAGATGGATCACCTAAGGGACTGTATAGCAGTGAAGGGGATGCCTGAGCCTGGGCCTAGAGGGTGAGTGACCACAATGAAGAGGAGACCTTAATAGTTCTTGTAAACTATTGGGATCATGCACACGGTGGGTAGTTATTCTTGTGCGAGAAAACCTTGGCAAGGCAAGATGGATCGCCCGAGGGACTGTATAGTAGTGAAGGGAATGCCTGAGCCTGGACCTGGAGGGTGAGTAACCGCAAGGAATATGAAACCATGATAGCTCTTGTGAGCTATTGAATTGGAATCATGCACCCAATGGGTATGTCAAGGAAAAAAAATGAGCCTGGATAACAAAACAACCATGTGGATACAAATCCACAAACTGCACAGATAAGTATTGTGCTAGATTATGAAACTGTCCTCTTGAATTTTGAACAATAGTAAGATATATTCACATAAAAATTGTGACTAACGTGCTTGTTGTCCAAGAATTATTGAAGGCAAGTGATGAAGACTAAGGGTTTGAGAAAGGACCTGGCTGAGAAAGAAAGATCAATATTTCTGAAACAACTGAATGAGAAAGACATGACAGGTGTTTTGAGAAAGAACACCAAGGATGGTGTTCCTTTAAGGGGGAGGGGATTGTAACACCCTGTTTCCCCCAATTTGTAATTAATCATAAAATAGGAATTACCATGCTAAGGCATGAGGACAATGTATATGCATTATTGTTTAAATTTCCAATAACTGATTGTGGGGGTGAAGCCTTGAAAGTACCAGCCATGATATCACTAGAGGATAGAAATCAGTTAATGAAGAAAGGAATTGTGGTTGAACAATCAAACACCCCCATGAATGGAAACATGGGTTGTCAACCCAAAATACCGCAGAGACCTACAGACCTGAGCTTCCTTCTGATAGAAGGAATGGGGTAGGTCGGCAAACCTTCCAAAAGAAGGAAGGTAGCGATAAGATACAAGAAAACATCAAGGGAGGATACACGGGACGAGAGCGCAAGCTCATAAGGCAGATGTGTGAAGATATTTAGGGAAGCATGATCAAAAGGTTGTGAGCTTGATGTTGGACGAGCATCTGATAAAACTCGTTGAGGCCATAACAGAGAGGGAAACCTATGAAAGTGCGCATAGAACAGAACCCGAGCAGAAGCTAGAACATAGAAAGAACTCTTGAGAACTATGAGAATTCCCTGGTGATATCATGGCTTGGCACGGGGGTGGCCAGAGTGCTAAGAATGAATTCTTATGAGCCTATGGTAGGGTGGAAGGACGAACACCCACAGTCAATTGGTTGGCGAGAACCTGTAATAGATAAGCGATCTCCTACCCTATGCAATTTAGCTATAACTATGTACGAATTGGTTATGCTGTGAATGTCTTCAGGAATGTGCATGTTTGCTTAATGGTTATAACGTATCTCCTTATTCTTGTTTAAATTGTGTATTCAAGCAAGTACCAAATTTCCTGATTTGTACACGTAAATGCCCAAGCCTTATGATGGCTTAAGTTAAGATAAGTGGATTGTGAGTTCGTCGACCCTGAGCACCAAGGGTGAGCAGAAGATCCCTTCTAAGTGTTGAGTTTAGTTGAAAGAGCACAAAAGCTCTTAAGTTGCTCAGAGCTAACAAAGCTCGGGAAGAGTAGTGAGGTCAAGCATCGAGAGGGAAGGTTCCCTTATTTTGTAAGACGAACGGACGAGATCTGTTTGGAAAGAACCATGATCGGTCATGATCGTTGGATACGGGGAAGAGAGGGAGAGTTAACCCTTGGAGTCGTTCAAACTTCATGAGTTTGGCGAACTGGGTGAGTTCGTCGTAAAGGGGTAAAATCCCCGAAGTACCAAAGTTAACTCTAAGCCTTAGATTTGAGGAAGCTCGGGAACCATCTCGACCTTCAGATATAGGAGGAGCGTCAATAGTTGCAAGAAGTGGGATCAAGCAAAGTTGCAAGGAGGATAACCTTCGAAGCCATTCCAGTCCCAAAGCCCAGGAAGAATGGGATTCGTCAATCTAGAAGAGATCTGAACCGTTGGTTCATTTCATGGGATCAAATATCGGGAGCTGAGAGGACAGAGGTCCTTAGTTTCAAAAGTCGTGATATGCGAAATCGCGATTCGATCGCAACCATAGATTGTGGGAGGATCTTGACCGTATGATCAGAGTCCAGATGGGCGAGAATGTGCATGAGAAGGAGATCAGATATGGACCGTTGGATCTAATCACGTGGACCAACAATCGTTGGATCTGGAGTTAAGTTCACAAGAGAATTTCCAAAACGATCAGAACCATCCATTATTAGGAGGATAGGTGGCAGCATATCTGGGGTGTTCGTGGAACTGGACACTGGGAGATTTGCAAGGAAGGAGTTTTGAAACCATTCTGGACCGTTGAATCTAGAAGCACATGTGGAGGAGATCCACATACACACTAGAGGATCGATACCGAAATATCGGAGGTGAAGGAAAGAGAAGGTTCACGAAAGGAGAACTCGCGAAATAATTAGGACCGTCCATCAGAAAGGACACATGGAAAGAGATCAACATTTCGCTAACTTTCACCTCAAAAAAGTCAAAGGGTAGAGTTATGCGAACTCGCGATACATGAAATCGCGATATGATCTGAGTCATCCATCGGAAGGGACACGTGGCAAAAGATCATCATTTTGTTGATTTGCATGTCAGGGATTTCAAAGGCAAGAGTTCTGCAAACTCACGATATGCGAAATTACGACTTGATCATGGTCATCCATCAAGGAGGGCATGTGGCGAGATCTCATCATTTCGTTGACTCACCGGGTAGAGAATTCAAAGAAGGAAGTCGTGAGAACTCGCGATATGTGAAGTTTCGACGTGCCCTCTAGGGTTAGGCCTTGGTCATGGGAATGGTCACACAAGCGGAAGGACTTAATAGTTGTTAAGCCCTTTCGAAACTCAGGATTTGGAGGAGTTGGGGTACCTTACATCGGAAACTCTGAAGTCGCGAAACACGACGTGCCATGTAGGTAAGCCTATGATCGCAGGTAGTGGTCATGTAGAGGGGAATGAGGGAATAGCTAGTCTGCATTAGGCCCCTAGTCGGGTTTCGGGGTTCGAATATTGGAGTGTTGAAGTTGGATCACACCAAGATTCCCAAAACCACGAGATGCAACGTGCCATTAGGTTAAGTCAGTGGTCACGGGTGTGGTCGCGTGGAGAAAAGGCTTGCGCATAGTGAAAAGGGCCTATGGATTATTCATGAGATTCTAGCAGGGAATTGAAGAGATGCTCTAGCTAAATAGAGTTAAGAACGATCCATGACCAAGAGGTTGGAATGGTTCCCTGACCTCCTGAATTAGTAACCATGAATGGAGTTCATGTCCCATAATAAAATTGAAAAATTCTTATGCCTGGTGTGGGTGTGTGACAACCCCGGGAAGTTGATGTACAAACTTACCCAAATGGGGCCCACATGACTTTTGGTGCTTCATCTCGGCGTTAGGTTTTTGGATGTCTAGGGGTTTTGACATTCCTGTTTATTGTAAAAGGCCTTTGGAGCCTCATTGTAAACATATTCTTGTGAATGAGTGTAGTCGTCACATCTCTTCTCAGAGATAAGTTGCCACCATTCTAGCAAGCTTGTTTTCCATTGCATTTTACAGTTTCAACTTATTTCCTTATTGAATAGAAAACCAATTTTACTGTATCTCTGTTATTTTGTGTTAAGAATCTTTTAACAATTTGTATTCATTTTGTTCTCATAAAATATGGATCAGTGGTATCATAGCGTGTCGCCTTAATGCATGTCCCCAACAAGGTCATGGTACACAGAATTGGGTCTCAATCTTGTTTCTCTTAAGGACAAAATATCTTGCACGCCCAAGCGACCTCTCATGGCAGGAGAAAAGAAATATGACAGGATAGGATATCCTTTCAAAACTTTTATTGAGGAATCCCTCACGCAACAGAGGAACAAGATGATGGATAGTTTCGCACAAATCCTTCGACAACTACCAACATGCGACACATATTCCTTGAGCGGAGGTGCCGCCCCCTGCAAGGTACAAATCAACTTCGATATTCCTATATTTGAAGGTCGGATAGACGCAAATTTTGTAGACAAGTGGTTGAATCTACAAGAAGAGAATTTTTCTGTCCATAACTTTTCGAATAGAGAAAATATTACTTTTGCGCTCCTCAAAGTCGTTCCCCATGTCAAAGATTGGTGGAAAACTTTGTGTGATCAAAAGGAAACAAAGGAACCATCATTATTTACAGTCACAACCACCTGGGAATCCTTTGGGGATGTTATTAAGGAACAATACTACCCTGTCAGAAGTTATGACGACTTATATATCAAATGGACCACATTGCGCTAAGAAAGAGACCAAGTAGTGCCAGAGTTCACAAATATCTTCCATACCTTGCGCACCAAGCTGGGTAACAAAGATTTAGAGAGACATCTAGTGCTCAAGTATCATGGTGCTCTGCATAGATACATCCAGACCGAAATGGAATTTCTCTACATCTCGTCCTTGGGCGCGGCCTACCAATATGACGTCAAAATCGAGCAAAAGCTCAAACAAAAGATGCAGGAATTTGGGCCTGGGAACCCCTCACAACAAAAGCCAAGAAAGGGCAGACACAACCCACAGAATAAAGGACAAAACAAATATGGACAGTATCAGGACAACCAGTCCAAGCCACAAGCAAAGAAGGATAGTATCAGGACAACCAGTCCAAGCTGCAAGCAAAGAAGGACACTAGAAAGACAAAGAAAGATACAGGGAAGTGGTGCGACTTCCATAAGAGCCCTTAGCATAACACTGCTAACTGTCGCTCAAAGAAGTCGTTGGTGGTCGAAGTGAAAGCCTTTGAATCATATGTGGGTTCTAACTCTGAGTCAGAACCAGAAAGGGGAAGATGGATCATTGACGCGAAACCCAGTTCCACCATTGCTACCACCAAGCTCCAGCCTGGTGAACTAGATGAGCCAGAAGAAGGATAGTGCCTCTTCCATTCATAGATGTGGGTAAAATGAACTCCGTTGCACTTCAACATTGATAGCAGTAGCCATAATAACCTCATCTCAGCAAAGTTCGTCAAGAGGTTGGCTCTGCCGACAACGTCGCACCCACAACCCTACACCATTGGATGGCTCCACCAAGGAATTGATCTCCGCATCATCCAATAGTGTCGACTGTTGTATGACATCAAGCCCTTCAAAGACGAGGTATTGTGTGATGTTTCTCCTCTTGAAGTTTGTAATATTCTTTTGGGCCAACCTTATTTATGGAAACGTCATGTTGTATACAAGTTTAGGCCTCATAGTGTTATTATTACTTTGAACAGGAAATTGTACAGGATAACCAAGGCAGTCCTTCCTAGTTCTATTTCCTTTATCTCTGCCAAGCAATGCAGGAAGGTCATCTCTCAGATCTAGAAATTTGTTTTCATGATTCACTCTCAGAGTGAGAGAAACATCACAGCCACATCCAGGGCCTCCATGACCGATCTCTCCACACAACATAAGCAAGTGGATAAGGTCGTGGAATAATACACAGATATATTCTCCTCTCCTAGCAGGGTACCTTTGCATTGCCAAGTCAAGCATCCCATCGATCTAACCCCAGGCACACTGCTACCCAATGGGCCAATCTATCGTCTCTCTCTATTAGAAAATGAGGAGATCAAGAGGCAGATCCAAGAACTGCTCCACAAGGGGCACATCCATCCTAGCTCATCACCTTGTGGGAGCCCAATCGTATTGGTGTAGAAGAAAGATGGGACCTGGCAACTCTGCATTGATTACCGGACCCTGAATAACCAATACCCCGAATCGACGACCTCTTTGATCACCTCACGAGAGCCAAATAATTCAGTAAGATTGATCTAAATTATGGCTACCACCAAGTCCCAATAGAATAGACAGATGTATGAAATACTGCCTTCAAGTCAAAAAAAGGTCTTTTTGAATGGTTGGTCATGCCCTTTGGTTTGACAAATGCTCTAGAAAATTTTATGAGGAATATGGATGATATCCTATGAAATTTCACCATTACATTTGTAGTGGTGTATCTGGATGACATCCTCATCTACAACAAGACTTGGATGGAACACTTGCAACATATTCAGCAAGTTTTGCACACCTTGCGGCAGAACAAACTATATGAAAACTTGGAAAAATGCTCCTTCGGCATGGACATGGTCCATTACTTAGGCTACATCGTTGATCAACATGGTGTGCATGTGAATCTAGCCAAGATCTAGGTCATCCGTGACTGGCTAGCCCCAACCACACTCACTAAACTTCAGAGCTTCTTAGGCCTCGCCAATTTCTATCGTAGGTTTGTGCTGGGATTATCTCATATCGCATGGGCCGTCAGCCAAGTAACCAGGGGTGGCGGTAAGGAAAAATTTGTGTGGGGCATGTCCCAAAAATAATCCTTAGATGAATTGAAGAAACGTTTGTGCTCATCCCCGATAATTTCATTACCGGACCTGCAACATCCCTTTGATATCAAGATAGATGCTTCAGACTATGTTGTGGGTGTTGTTCTCACTCAACATGGCCACCCCATGTGGCATATCATAGTGAGACACTATCAGATGTTTTTTGTAAGTACCCTACTTACGACAAAGAAAATTACTCCATTGTGCAATCCTGTCACTAGTGGAGACATTACATTCTTGGGAAGGAGACAATCATCCACACTAATCACAAGCCACGACAGTTCATGCAGACCCAAGGAAAATTGCAGAATGACTTCCATCAGAAGTGGTCAACATACTTACGGCAGTTCCACCTCAACATCAAGTATAAAATAGGAAGTACCAATCGAGTTGCTGACTGCCTCAACCGACCTCCAGTCGTGGCACTCACCACAGTATTAGAATCTTGCGGCCACGAGACCTCCGGATGGCCCCACCTTTACAAGACAGACCCTAACTTCTCCACCACCTACCAAATGTTGGGCACCAACTCAGTGATCGCTAATTTCCATCTTCAGTATGGGTTGTTGTGTTGTTTGAGCCATCTCTGTGTTCCATCAAGCAAGTGCGCGAAGCTGATTTGGGAATCTCACTATAGTTAGGTGGTAGGACAATTTGGTGTTGAAAAGACAGTGGCAGTGATGCAAAAACATTTCTACTGGCCGAAAATTTGACAGGATGTCGACAAGAATATCAAGTCATGCACCGCCTGCGATATTGCCAAACTGACCACTAAGAAATAGGGCTTGTACACCCCTCTGTATACTCCTAACAGGACGTTGGAATCCATCTCAATGGGTTACATGTCGGGCCTCCCATCCACCAAGAGGGGAAATGACTGTGTTTTTTCTGGTTGTTGATCGCTTTTCCAAGATGGCGATTCTAGCCTCCTGCAAGAAGAACATCACAGCAGAATCCACTGCCAAGCTCTTCTTTGAATGAGTATGGGTACATTTTTATATCCCATAAACCATTATCTCATATCGTGACAGTCGGTTCCTCAGCTCATTTTGGTCAAGCCTCTGGTCACTGTTGGATACCAAGCTCACCAAATTCACTGCCTTCCACCTCCAAACAGATGGTCAAACTGAGGTCATCAATTGGATGGTCGTACATATCCTGTGCATGTACAATTCAAAAAATCCTGACACATGGCATGAGAATCTTCCCTATGTCCAACATTGCTACAACCAAGCCTTGCATAGATCAACTAGCCATAGCCCCTTTCAGATGGGGTTGGGATTCCAACCATTGGGCCCCATGGATGTTGCACTACCCCTAGCGACCACCTCGGTCAACTCGTCCCCTTCTCCACCAGAAGCTAACAAAGCCACCCAGTTCATTGAGTGGATCCAACACATCCGCCAACAGGTTTAGGATATTCTACAGAAGTCTAATGCCAAGTACAAGCAGCGCCATGATCAACATCAGGTGCCACATAAGTTTCAGGTGGGTGACAAAGTTTGGTTGCATTTGCAGAAAGAACACCTTAGAGGGCCTCATCGGAAGCTTCGCCCACTTTGTTATGAGTCGTACACCATCACCAAGGATGTAGATGACAATTCTTTTGAGCTCAACATTCCCCCCTTCCGTGGTCTGCATCTAGTCTTCAATGTGGCTCTCCTTCAACCATATTTGCCACCATTATTGGACACCTCAGAGATAGCAGAGAAGTTGACACCAACATAGCTCAACCCTGAATGCATGCAACAGGCATCCAATGATCAGATTGTGGACACACAGATCAAGGGCACTCAACAACAAAGGATCCATCTTTATCGAGTCGTCAAAGTAGGGAAGCTCTTGCACCAAGGAAAGTGGCTCACCTGGGGCCAAATTCAGCAGAAATTTCCTCATCTGATGGGGGAACTCAACACAATGGAGACCATTGCATCCTAAGGAGGGAGGATTGATTCAGGTGGATATCGGTGGCCACCCACCTATTCCATTGGCTCGAAAAAAAAATTTCCACCTTGGCAGTTTTTCGACAGTTTTTCGAGTTCCAAACTTCTGGGGCCATTTTGAGGCCCTAAACGATGTTTTTTGGGGATTTGGGTCCCTGGGGGATGCCAAAGAAACTACTTTGAGCCAGTCAAAAATTGTTCTTCTCGATTAGACCTTTCCAACGGGCTATCGTGTGCCTAAAACATAGAACATATGCAAAAGTTACGACACCAGGAATTTGATGTACTAACTTACCCAAACGGGGCCCACATGAATTTTGGCGCTTCATCTCCTAGGGTTAGGTTTTTGTATGTCTAGGGTTTTTGACATTCCTGTATATTGTAAAAGGCCTTCAGAGCCTCATTGTAACCATCTCCTTGCGAATGAGCGTAGTCGTCACATCTCTTCTAAGAGATAAGCCACCACCATTCCAGCAAGCTTGTTTTCCACATCATTTTACAGTTTCAGCTTATTTCCTTATTGAATAAAAAACCAATTTTACTGTATCTCTGTTATTTTGTGTTAAGAATCTTTTAATAATCTGTATTCATTTCGTTCTGCTCATAAAATCTAGATCAGAATGTCATTCTCGGAATTAAAATCTTGGGTCCATCTGTTAAGATACATTCCATGGGAGCCCATGAAATATGGGCCACTTCTAAAGATTAGATCATGGTCTGTTTTGTCTTCAAAAAGAAATGCATAAAAACCCCTCTCGCAAAAAGAGTGCGAAAGCTTTCCTTTCATAAGAATTTTCTAGTATTTTTCAATCTAGAGTGCCATTGAACGGGGGGAAGGCCACACCCCAGTAAATTTCCTAATAAGACCCCGCTCAAAAAATTGAAGAGTCAAGGCCCTAGAACCGACTTGGACCGAAACAATGGGAATCACATCTACTTTCTTGACAAAACGAGATTGTGCGGGTTTCAAACCTTTGGGGAGAGAGGAAACCAGAGCAATGAACGTCACGATGTCCGACGAAGGTGGAGGAGGGGGGAGAGGGACGCCAGCATCCCTACCATGAGAAGTCACAACAAACACAATGAGGCAACGAGGGTAGAGTTTACACAACAAAAATGAATCTTATGATAATTGTTTATTTTATTAAACTATAATTTAAGAATATAAAAACATAAAGATAAATTTTTATTTTTTATTAATATTTTAAATACAATTATTATGACTAAATTAAAAGGTGCAACACTTACTATATATTTCTAAAGATCTCAATTATAATTAAATAAAATCTTAAAATCTTAAAAAAATATAGAATACAATTTTTTCATAACAATAGAATTAATAAAATAGATTATTAGTGCATTGTTAACATAGAAAGAAACAAACCTGCGAGATAGTTACTTACACGGAAGTGTTAGGGTATTTGGAAAAAATGTGTATATCAATATAATAAAATGGACTTGAATTTATGAAATTAGTACTTGTTTAATTTTATTCTTCTCATCATTTCGACATAAAATGTTGATTAAAATTATTAAAAAAAATAAAAAAAATAATATTAATTTATTAAAATTAATGAGATAATAATATTTATGTTTTAATTTAATTATTATATATATATATATATATATATATGTTTGTTTGTAACAGTCAATTTTTAGTTTCTCAAGATTAGAACCAATGACTTGAACCAAGAATTTGGACCAATTTAATTATTATATTATAAATATATCAAATAATTAAACTAATTTTTTAATTTCATATTAATTTAATTTTGACCATTAATTATTTGAAATCAATTTAATATACTAAACAGTTTTATATTTAATTTAAATTCACATTTTTTAATTTATAAAAAAAAATAACTTAAAACACTAACATACCATGATGTCATAATTATGTTTATGACAAGTCATTTACACCATCCTCTACCTAGAAAAAGACGCACTCCAGCAATAGATCCCTTTCAAGACCCGTGTTTTTTAATCTCATGCAACATGCTCATTCGTTGATTGATGTGACATGTTAAGAAATTTATAAATAACAAATATAACACTACAATACATTTTCCAGGAACTCGATTTATTTATTTTTCCATCTCAGGACTAATCCGGATGAATATGAAAGCGGGAAAGAACATGCCATTATCGCCTCTGAGACGATTTAATGTTTTTGATTATCTGCCTGCAATATACACATATATATTTCCAGAAATAAAATATGAAAACATAATTCAATCACAGGAGCTTTCTCTGACCACCATGCACGCTATTTTTTTTCATCAGTTTTGTCTTGAGCAACTTTGTTATCCTCAGTTTTGGCCTGAGTCGATCCCTGCATCTGGCTGTTGCAGCTCCGTCGATGAAGTCTACAGCGGAAAGATCCCACATGCGTT
>JASDQU010014349.1:90130-104125 GCA_032191745.1 Picea mariana
GACTAACAATTTGTTTGGCTATGTAAAGAATGAATTGCAGGGAGAAAAGGGTCTTGGATATGGCAGTATTGTAAGCCCATAAGGAAGACCGATTGCCTGTTGAGCCAAACTGCAAGGAATGGTATTTCCTTTTTGAGAAAGTAAATTTGATTGTTAGTACGCACAATTCTGAAATTGTTGTGACGATGTTGTAAAAGTGCAATGAAAATGTATATGCATGGAAAATCTAACAAATTGTTTGGCTGATTGAAGTTGAAAGTGCAGGAAGCAAAGGGGTCTTGGATATGGTAGCATTGTAAGTCCATAAGGAAGGCCAATTGCCTACTGAGACAAACCATTATGGGAAGGAAAGTCCCATAATTATGAATCTGGTTCCTGTGCAGAACAAATATGAAAACAAATTGTGGAATGGGAAATCTGTAGGTGACAGATTTGCAATAAAATTCTAAAAGTTAGAATTTATAATGATGTCTCATGAATCTTGTATACCTGTGATACAAGTGAGAAGAAAAGATATGTCCAGAAAGGACAGATGAAGGTTGTCAAAGATGAATATGATGAACATGGTTACTAATGAGCCATGAAAACCCCGTGATAAGCCATGATCGCCTGAAAATTATTGTGTTGAGGTAACACAAGCCGGAGGGATGCCTCGGCAGATAAAATCCAAGGGACACCTCGACTATAAGACTTGATAGAGTCTCTAAAATTATTTCTATGTGAGAAAACCTTGGCAGGGCAAGATGGATCACCCAAGGCACTGTATAGCAGTGAAGGGGATGACTGAGCCTAGGCCTGGAGGGTGAGTGACCACAATGAAGAGGAGACCTTAATAGTTCTTGTAAACTATTGGGATCATGCACACGGTGGGTAGTTCTTATTGTGCGAGAAAACCTTGGCAAGGCAATATGGATCACCCGAGGGACTATATAGTAGTGAAGGGAATGCCTGAGCTTGGACCTGGAGGGTGAGTAACCGCAAGGAAGATGAAACCATGATAGCTCTTGTGAGCTATTGAATTGGAATCATGCACCCAATGGGTATGTCAAGGAAAAAAATGAGCCTGGATAACAAAACAACCATGTGGATACAAATCCACAAATTGCACAGATAAGTATTGTGCTAGATTATGAAACTGTCCTCTTGAATTTTGAACAATAGTAAGATCTGTTCACATAAAAATTGTGACTAACGTGCTTGTTGTCAAAGAATTATTGAAGGCAGGTGATGAAGACTAAGGATCTGAGAAAGAACTTGGCCGAGAAAGAAAGATCAATATTTCTGAAACAACTGAATGAGAAAGGCATGACAGGTTTTTTGAGAAAGAACACCGAGGACGGTGTTCCTTTAAGGGGGAGGGGATTGTAACACCCTGTTTCCCCCAATTTGTAATTAATCATAAAATAGGAATTACCATGCTAAGGCATGAGGACAATGTATATGCATTATTGTTTGAATTTCCAATAACTGATTGTGGGGGTGAAGCCTTGAAAGTACCAGCCATGATATCACTAGAGGAGAGAAATCAGTTAATGAAGAAAGGACTTGTGGTTGAACAATCAAACACCCCATGAATGGAAACATGGGTTGTCAAACCGAAGTACCGCAGAGACCTACAGACCTGAGCTTCCTTCTGATAGAAGGAATAGGGTAGGTCGGCAAACCTTCCAAAAGAAGGAAGGTAACGATAAGATACAAGCAAACATAAAGGGAGGATACACGGGACGAGAGCGCAAGCTCATAAGGCAGATGAGCGAAGATATTTAGGGAAGCATGATCAAAAGGTTGTGAGCTTGATGTTGGATGAGCATCTGATAAAACTCGTCGAGGCCATAACAGAGAGGGAAACCTATGAAAGTGCGCATAGAATAGAACCCAAGGAGAAGCTGGAACAGAGAAAGAACTCTTGAGAACTATGATAATTCCCTAGTGATATCATGGCTTGGCACGAGGGTGGCCAGAGTGCTAAGAATGAATGCCTATGAGCCTATGGTAGGGTGGAAGGACGAACACCCACAGTCAGTTGGTTGGCGAGAACCTGTAATAGATAAGCGATCTCCTACCCTGTGAAATTTAGCTATAACTGTGTACGAATTGGTTGTGTTGTGAATGTCTTCAGGAATGTGCATGTTTTCTTAATGGTTATAATGTATCTCCTTATTCTTGTTTAAATTGTGTATTCAAGCAAGTACCAAATTTCCTGATTTGTACACGTAAATGCTCGAGCCCTATGATGGCTTAAGTTAAGATAAGTGGACTGTGAGTTCGTCAACCCTGAGCACCAAGGGTGAGCAGAAGACCCCTTCTAAGTGTTGAGTTCAAGTGAAAGACCGCAAAATCTCTTAAGTCGCTCAGAGCTAACAAATCTCGGGAAGAGTAGCGAGGTCAAGCATCGAGAGGGAAGGTTCCCTTATTTTGTAAGACGAATGGATGAGATCTGTTTGGAAAGAACCATGATCGGTTGTGACCGTTGGATACGGGGAAGAGAGGGAGAGTTAACCCTTGGAGTCGTTCGAACTTCATGAGTTTGGAGAACTGGGTGAGTTCATCGTAAGGGGGTAAAATCCCTGAAGTACCAAAGTTAACTCTAAGCCTTAGATCTGAGGATGCTCGGGAACCATCTCGACCGTCAGATATAGGAGGAGCGTCAATAGCCGCAAGAAGTGGGATCAAGCAAAGTTGCAAGGAGGATAACCTTTGGAGCCATTCCAGTCCCAAAGCCCAGGAAGAATGGGAGTCGTCAATCTAGAAGAGATCTAAACCATTGGTTCATTTCATGGGATCAAATATCGAGAGCTGAGAGGACAGAGGTCCTTAGTTTCCAAAGTCATGACATGCGAAATTGCGATTCGATCACAACCATAGATTGTGGGAGGATCTTGACCATCTGATCAGAGTCTAAATGGGCGAGAACGTGCATGAGAAGGAGATCAGATATGGACCGTTGGATCTAAGCACGTGGACCAACAGTCGTTGGATCTGGAGTTAAGTGCACAAGAGAATTTCCAAAATGATCAGAACCATCCATCGTTAGGAGGATAGGTGGCAGCATATCTGGGGTGTTCGTGGAACTGGACACTGGGAGATTTGCAAGGAAGGAGTTTTGAAACCATTCTGGACCGTTGAATCTAGAAGGAAATGTGGAGGAGATCCACATACACACTAGAGGATCGACACTGGAATATCGGAGGTGAAGGCAAGAGCAGGATCACGAAAGGAGAACCCGTGAAATAATTAGGACCGTCCATCAGAAAGGATGCATGGCAAGAGATCAACGTTTCGCTAACTTGCACCTCAAAGAAGTCAAAGGGTAGATTTATGCGAACTCGCGATACGCGAAATCACAATGTGATCTGAGTCATCCATCGAAAGGTACACGTGGCGAAAGATCATCATTTCATTGATTTGCATGTTGGGGATTTCGAAGGAAAGAGTTCTGCAAACTCATGATATGCGAAATTACAACTTGATCGCGGTCATCCATCAAGGAGGGCATGTGGCGATATTTCATCATTTCGCTGACTCACCTGGTAGAGAAGTCAAAGAAGGAAGTCGTGAGAACTCACGATATGTGAAGTTTCGACGCGCCGTCTAGGGTTAGGCCTTGGTCATGGGAATGGTCACACAAGCGAAGGGAGTTAAGGGTTGTTAAGCCGTTTCGGAACTTAGGAGTTGGAGGAGTTGGGGTACCTTACATTGGAAACTCCGAAGTCGCGAAACGCGACGTGCCGTGTAGGTAAGCCTATGGTCGTAGGTAGTGGTCACGTAGAGGGGAATGAGGGAATAACTAGTCTACATTAGGCCCCTAGTCGGGTTTCAGGGTTCGAAGATTGGAGTGTTGAAGTTGGATCACACCAAGATTCCCAAAACCACGAGATGCGACGCGCCGTTAAGTTAAGTCGGCGGTCACGGGTGTGTTCGTGTGGAGCAAAGGCTTGCGCATAGTGAAAAGGGCCTGTGGATTATTCATGAGATTCCAGCAGGGAATTGAAGAGATGCTCTAGCTAAANTAGGGTTTTTGACATTCTTGTTTATTGTAAAATGCCTTTGGATCCCTCACGCAACAGAGGAACGAGATGATGGATAGTTTCGCACAAATCCTTCGACGACTACCAACATGTGACACATCTTCCTCGAACGGAGGTGTCACCCCCTGCAAGGTACAAATCAACTTAGATATTCCTATATTTGAAGGTCAGATAGACGCAAATTTTGTAGACAAGTGGTTGAATCTACTATAAGGGCATTTTTCTGTCCATAACTTTTCGAATAGAGAAAATATTACTTTTGCGCTCCTCAAAGTCGTTCCCTATGTCAAAGATTGGTGGGAAACTTTGTGTGATCAAAAGAAAACAGAGGAACCATCATTATTTACAGTCACAACCACCTGGGAATCCTTAAGGGATTTTATTAAGGAACAATACTACCCTGTCAGAAGTTATGACGACTTATATATCAAATGGACCACACTGTGCCAAGAAAGAGACCAAGTAGTGCCAGAGTTCACAAATATCTTCCATACCTTGTGCACCAAGCTGGGTATCAAAGATTTAGAGTGACATCTAGTGCTCAAGTATCATGGTGCTCTGCATAGATACATCTAGATCGAAATGGAATTTCTTGACATCTCGTCCTTAGGCGCGACCTACCAATATGACGTCAAAATCGAGCAAAAGCTCAAACAAAAGACGCGACAATTTGGGCCTGAGAACCCCTCACAACAAAAGCCAAGAAAGGGCGGACACAACCCACGGAATAAAGGAAAAAACAAAGATGGAAAGTATCAGGACAACCAGTCCAAGCCGCAAGCAAAGAAGGACACTGGAAAGACAAAGAAAGATACAGGGAAGTGGTGTGACTTCCATAAGAGCCCTTAGCATAACACTACTAACTATCGCTCAAAGAAGTCGTTGGTGGTCGAAGTGAAAGCATTTGAATCATATGTCGTGTTAACTCTGAGTCAGAACCAAAAAGGGGAAGACGGATCATTGACGCGAAACCCAGTGCCACCATTGGTACCACCAAGCTCCAGCCTGGTGAACTAGATGAGCCAGAAGAAGGATAATGCCTCTTCCATTCACAGATGTGGGTAAAAGGAACCCCGCTGCACTTCAACGTTGATAGAAATAGCCATAATAACCTCATCTCAGCAGAGGTCATCAAGAGGTTGGCTTTGCCAACAACGTCGCACCCACAACCCTACAACATTGGATGGCTCCACCAAGGAAGTGATCTCCGCATCAGCCAATAGTGTCGACCATTGTACGACATCAAGCCCTTCAAAGACGAGGTATTGTGTGATGTTTCTCCTCTTGAAGTTTGTAATATTCTTTTGGGCCAACCTTATTTATGGAAATGTCATGTTGTATATGAGTCTAGGCCTCATAGTGTTATTATTACTTTGAACAGGAAATTGTACAGGATAACCGAGGAAGTCCTTCCTAGTTCTATTTCCTTTATCTCTGGCAAGCAATGCAGGAAGGTCATCTCTCAGATCTGGAAATTTGTCTTCATGATTCACTCTCAGAGTGAGAGAAACATCACAGCCACATCCAGGGCCTCCGCGACCGATCTCTCCACACAACAGAAGCAAGTGGATAAGGTCATGGAATAATACACAGATATATTCTCCTCTCCTAGCAGGGTACCTCTGCATTGCCAAGTCAAGCATCCCATCGATATGACCCCAGGCGCACTGCTACCCAATGGGCCAATCTATCATCTCTCTCTGTTAGAAAATGAGGAGATCAAGAGGTAGATCCAAGAACTGCTCCACAAGGGGCACATCCATCCTAGCTCATCACCTTGTGGGAGCCCAATCATGTTGGTGCAGAAGAAAGATGGGACCTGGCGACTCTGCATTGATTACCGGGCCCTGAATAACCAGTACCCCGAATCGACGACCTCTTTGATCACCTTATGGGAGCCAAATACTTCAGTAAGATTGATCTAAATTATGGCTACCACCAAGTCCCAATAGAATAGACAGATGTATGGAAGACTGCCTTCAAGTCAAAAAAAGGTCTTTTTGAATGGTTGGTCATGCCCTTTGGTTTGACAAATGCTCTAGCAACTTTTATGAGGAATATGGATGATATCCTATGACCTTTCACCAATACATCTATAGTGGTGTATCTGGATGACATCCTCATCTACAACAAGACTTGGGTGGAACACTTGCAACATATTCAGCAAGTTTTGCACGCCTTGTGGTAGAACAAACTATATGAAAACTTGGAAAAATGCTTCTTCGGCATGGACATGGTCCATTAATTAGGCTACATCGTTGATCAACATGGTGTGCATGTGTATCTAGCCAAGATCTAGGTCATCCGTGACTGGCCAGCCCCAACCACACTCACTGAACTTCAGAGCTTCTTAGGCCTCGCCAATTTCTATCGTAGGTTTGTGCTGGGATTATTTCATATCGCATGGGCCCTCAGCCAAGTAACCAGGGGTGGCGGTAAGGGAAAATTTGTGTGGGGCATGTCCCAACAATAATCCTTAGATGAATTGAAGAAAAATTTGTGCTCATCCCCGATAATTTCATTACCGGACCTGCAACATCCCTTTGAGATCGAGACAGATGCTTTAGACTATGTTGTGGGCATCATTCTCACTCAACACGGCCACCCCGTGTGGCATATCATAGTGAGACACTATCAAATGTTTTTTGTAAGTACCCTACTTACGACAAAGGAAAGTACTCCATTGTGCAATCCTGTCACTAGTGGAGACATTATATTCTTGGGAAGGAGACATTCATCCACACTAATCACAAGCCACGACAGTTCATGCAGACCCAAGTAAAATTGCAGAATGACTTCCATTAGAAGTGGTCAACATACTTACGGCAGTTCCACCTCAACATCAAGTATAAAATAGGAAGTACCAATCGAGTTGCTGACTACCTCAGTCGACCTCCAGTCATGGCACTCACCACAGTGTTAGAATCTTGCGGCCATGAGACCTCCGAATGGCCCCACCTTTACAAGACAAACCCTAACTTCTCCACCACCTACCAAATGTTGGGCACCAACTCAGTGATCGCTAATTTCCATCTTTAGGATGGGTTGTTGTGTTGTTTGGGCCATCTCTATGTTCCATCAAGTGAGTGCACGAAGCTGATTTGAGAATCTAACTATAGTCAGGTGGCAGGACAATTTAGCGTCGAAAAGACAGTGACAATCATGCAAAAACATTTCTACTGGCCGAAACTTTGACAGGATGTCGGCAAGAATATCAAGTCTTGCACCGCCTGCGATATTGCCAAACCGACCACTAAGAAATAGGGCCTGTACACCCCTCTGTATACTCCTACCAGGCCGTTGGAATCCATCTCAATGGACTACATGTTGGGCCTCCCATCCACCAAGAGGGGAAATGACTGTGTTTTTTCTGGTTGTTGATCATTTTTCCAAGATGGCGATTCTAGCCTCCTGCAAGAAGAACATCACAGCAGAATCTACTGTCAAGCTCTTCTTTGAACGAGTATGGGTAAATTTTGGTATCCCACAAACCATTATCTCATACCATGATAGTCGGTTCCTCAGCTCATTCTAGTCGAGCCTCTGGTCACTGTTGGATACCAAGCTCACCAAATCCACTGCCTTCCACCTCCAGACAGATGGCCAAACTGAGGTCATCAATCAGATGGTCGTACATATCCTGTGCATGTACAATTCAAAAAAACCCGACACATGGGATGAGAATCTTCCCTATGTCCAACATAGCTACAACCAAGCCTTGCATAGATCAATTGGCCATAGCCCCTTTCAGATGGGGTTTGGATTCCAACCATTGGATCCCATGGATGTTGCACTACCCCTAGCGACCACCTTGGTCAACTCATCCCCTGCTCCACTAAAAGATGACAAAGCCACCCAGTTCATTGAGTGGATCCAACACATCCGCCAACAGGTTTAGGATATTCTACAAAAGTCTAATGCCAAGTACAAGCAGCGCCATGATCAACATCGGGTGCCACATAAGTTTCAAGTGGGTGACAAAGTTTGGTTGCATTTGCAGAAAGAACACCTTATAGGGCCCCATCAGAACCTTTTCCCACTCTGCTATGGGTCGTACACCATCACCAAGGATGTAGATGACAATTATTTTGAGCTCAACATTCCCCCCTTCCGTGGTCTGCATCCAGTCTTCAACGTGGCTCTCCTTCAGCCATATTTTCCACCATTATTGGACACCTCAGAGATAGAAGAGCAATTGACACCAACAAAGCTCAACCCTGAATGCATGCAACAGGCATCCAATGATCAGATTGTGGACACACAGATCAAGGGCACTCAACAACAAAGGATCCATCTTTATCGAGTCGTCAAAGCAGGGCAGCTCTTGCACCAAGGAAAGTGGTTCACCTGGGGCCAAATTCAGCATAAATTTCCTCATCTGATGGGGGAAATCAACACAATGGATACCATTGCATCCTAAGGAGGGAGGATTGATTCAGGTGGATATCGGTGGCCACCCACCTATTCCACTGGCTCGAAAAACAATTTTCCACCTTGGCAGTTTTTCGAGTTCCAAACTTCTGGGGCCATTTTGAGGCCTTAAACGATGTTTTTTGGGGATTTGGGTCCCTGGGGGATGTCAAAGAAACTACTTTGAGCCAGTCAAAAATTGTTCTTCTCGATTAGACCTTTCCAATGGGCCATCGTGCGCCTAAAACGGAGAACATATGCAAAAGTTACGACCCCAGGAATTTGATGTACTAACTTACCCAAACGGGGCCCACATGAATTTTGGCGCTTCATCTCCTAGGGTTAGGTTTTTTTATGTCTAGGGTTTTTGACATTCCTGTATATTGTAAAAGGCCTTCAGAGCCTCATTGTAACCATCTCCTTGCGAATGAGCGTAGACATCACATCTCTTCTAAGAGATAAGCCGCCACCATTCCAGCAAGCTTGTTTTCCGCTGCATTTTATAGTTTCAGCTTATTTCCTTATTGAATAAAAAACCAATTTTACTGTATCTCTGTTATTTTGTGTTAAGAATCTTTTAATAATATGTATTCATTTCATTCTGCTTATAAAATATGGATCAGAATGTCATTCTCCGGATTAAAATCTGGGGTCCATCTGTTAAGATACATTCCATGGGAGCCCATGAAATATGGGCCACTTCTAAAGATTAGATCATGGTCTATTTTTTCTTTAAAAATAAATGCATAAAAACCCCTCCCGCAAAAAGAGTGTGAAAGCTTTCCTTTTAGAAGCGTTTTCTAGTATTTTTTAATCTAGAGTGCCACTGAACGGGGGGAGGGCCACACCCCAGTAAATTTCCTAATAAGACCCCACTCAAAAAATTGAAGAGTCAAGGCCCTAGAATCGACTTGGACCAAAACAATGGGAATCACATCTACTTTCTTGACAAAACGAGATTGTGCGGTTTCAAATCTTTGGGGAGAGAGGAAACCAGAGCAATGAAGGTCATGATGTCCAATGAGGGTAGAGGAGGGGGGAGAGGGACGCCAACATCCCTACCATGGGAAGTCACAACAAACGCAATGAGGCAACGAGGGTAGAGTTTACACAACAAAAATGAACTTTATGACAACTGTTTATTTTATTAAACTATAATTTAAGAATATAAAAACATAAAGATAAATTTTTATTTTTTATTAATATTTTAAATACAATTATTATGACTAAATTAAAAGGTGCAACACTTACTATATATTTCTAAAGATCTCAATTATAATTAAAGAAAATCTTAAAATCCCCTCGGATGGGGTGTTAGTGCGAGACAAATGGCGCGAAGCAGGGGAGCGGTCAGGCCAACAAGGCAAGGAGCCATGTGATGAGCTCGTGCCAACGACCGCCACCTCGACCCTGCATTAATTCAACTTCACGTCGTTGCAGCACCATTAACTCTGGTCTACCCGACCCTCATTACGAATTTCTCTATGGCTTTTCCGTCTGCAAGTGTCTCTCATCCTCACTCAAGGACCGACTCCCACATCCCTCCGTTGCCCTGGCCTGGATTAACCTGGATTTTCATGGTGTTCACAGCCCTTGGCCCTACCCAGGCTCTCTGCATTTTCCTGGAGCAATTAGCCATTTTATGCCTTCAAACGAAGAACATTATGCCACGTCAAAGAGGAAGGTCGCGAAGAGGCTCTCCATGGCATCCTCCTCGGCCCCGAACCTCTGTTTCTCCCCCTGGTTCGCCCTCCATGTTCTCCTTGCCGCCTCTGCAGGTCGAGCTGGCACCTCTCGCCTCCTCCACCCTGCCTGCCTCCCGGTTCGAATGCCTAGCCATTAAAGATAGCTCGTCGGGCTCTTTTTCGCGATTTCCTGCCGTCCCACTGAACTCTAGAACCAGCGAACCTTCTCTTGCACCGGTAGCTTGCTCCTCAGCCTCCCATGGGGGTGCCACCTCCTTTTCGATGTGCCCAAAATAGAGCGTACGCATCTACCGACTCCATCCTTGATTCGCAACTGAAAGAAAGTTTAACCATTCTCTATGGTCTGGTCTTCGAACTCCGTCAGGGAATGGAGGACCTCCAATTCCGACTGCAGATTATGGATGGAAAGATCTCGACCCTCCTTCAGATTCTATCCACCTTCCAGGATGCTTTCCCCTCCACTCCAGAAGGCGTGACTTCAGCAGAGGAACCCCATGCAGAGAGCGACGACAGGAATGCTCATACACAACGTTCAACAGAGGTCGTTGTGGAGCAGGTCAAGCATTAGGACACAGAGGCTGCGACAGCTACAGGCCAACATGTGTACAATCCACCTGGAGATGCCCTGCCAGTTGCCAACAGGGACGAGAGCAACATGGACGCTGACATGCATTTGGAAGGAAAAGGGACACCCATTGAAGAGGAGCCTTGGTACGCGGTCGTTCTAGCCACCTGGCCAGGTTACTCGCCAAGTGTTTGACCCCACAGGGGTTCTTTTATCTTTAATAGTTTCTTCTCTTAGCTGTAGCTTAGTCAGCTTAATTCCGTTTTATAAGATTGTTAGACATCAAATGCTAAACTTACCTGGCTGGCTAAACTGGTTTCCCCTTTATTGGGGCAGTTCAGTAATTACAGTCCGGTTGTTTTCAAGTTTTTGTACCTTTGGTCTAGTTTTTTGAAGACCCTTTATATAAAATCTCTTACTTACAAAAAAAAAAAAAGAAAAATCTTAAAATCTTAAAAAATATATAATACAATTTTTTCATAACAATAAAATCAATAAAATAGATTATTAGTGCATTGTTAACATAGAAAGAAACAAACCTGTGAGATAGTTACTTACACCGAAGTGTTAGGGTATTTGGAAAAAATGTGTATATCAATATAATAAAATGGACTTGAATTTATGAAATTAGTACTTGTTTAAATCATGCTAGAGAAACTTTTAAATTGGTGTAGAGTTTTGAAAAGTACAATGTTTTAAGTAGACATTTTATTCTTTACTCATCATCTCGACATAAAATGTTGATTAAAATTATTAAAAAAATTAAAAAAATAATATTAATTTATTAAAATTAATGAGATAATAATATTTATGTTCCAATTTAATTATTATATATATATATATGTTTATTAGTTTATCTGTAACAATCAATCCTTAACTTGACTGTGCCAAAATTTAAATCAATGACTTGAACCAATAATTTATACCAATTTAATTATTATATTATAAATATATCAAATAGTTAAACTAAAATTTTAAATTCATATTAATTTAATTTTGACTATTAATTATTTAAAATCAATTTAATATACTAAATATGTTTTATATTTAATTTAAAACATTTTTTAATTTATAAAAAAATAACTTAAAACACTAACATACCATGATGTCATAATTATGTTTATGACAAGTCATTTACACCATCCTCTACCTAGACAAAGACGCACTTCAGCAATAGATCCCTTTCAAGACCCGTGTTTTTTAATCTCATACAACATGCTCATTCGTTAATTGATGTGTGCTTTATTATTTGATTGACGATAAATTATAAAGTAAGAAAATTAGTGACATGTTAAGAAATTTATAAATAACAAATATAACACTACAATACATTTTCCAGGAACTTGATTTATTTATTTTTCCATCTCAGGACTAATCCGGATGAATATGAAAGCGGGAAAGAACATGCCATTATCGCCTCTCAGACGATTTAATGTTTTTGATTATCTGCCTGCAATACATACATATATATGTATATATATGTATGAAAACATAATTCAATCACAGGAGCTTTCTCTGACCACCATGCACGCTATTTTTTTTCATCAGTTTTGTCTTGAGCAACTTTGTTATCCTCAGTTTTGGCCTGAGTCGATCCCTGCATCTGGTTGTTGCAGCTCCGTCGATGAAGTCTACAGCGGAAAGATCCCACATGCGTTGTGGGCGAACATAAGCAGCAATGCCCTGCAGAATCAGAAGAAGACTGAGAAGAATTACTGGATTTACCACTGGACTGGCACATATCTTTCTCCATCGATTCTTCACACCGAAGGCCTCCTTGAAGTACTGTGTAATAAATCTGCACGCTAACAAGGATACAGATCAAAACATAAAATTCTGTAGAAATTGAAACCCTAAAAATTGAATTTACCATAACCCTAAAAATGGCGCAACGAATTATGAGCAATCATTCTCTGAACCGCCCCATGAGGTAGTAAATCCCATGAGTTATAGGACGTATTAATACAGAGCTCCTTTTTATACTAAGTGGGCAGGTGGCAAACGCACTGGAGAAGCAGAAAATGATTCCCACATACTGCGGCAAACCATGTGCTGCGCAGGTAGGTTTAACGATAAACAAGACGTTTCACGTACTCGATTGTCTGTAGTCGAATAGTGGAATAAGGTTTGGAAAGTGAGAGATTTGGCCCAGGTTTTATTTGTTAATTGCTAAATAATGTAATGTTGTTGCAGATGCATTGTTTGTTGTATTTCTSTGTCTTCTTCTGGTGTTAATATATTTATATTTGAACCAACGATGTCGCCTCCTAGTATTTTAAAGAAAAATTCCTACCAGACAATAGACAGTCTATGGAGGCAATAATTCCAATMACATATATAATATGAATGYASAGCCAAAAGTTTAAAARGGCCATYAGTTAATCAAAGAGCTCACACATGCAAAGGGTTTAACAAATATTTTACWACTAAAAAGCTACCAAGTTCAGCATGTGCCAGTCATTATCAAGTTCGGATTCCAGTTATAATAGTCTGGGAAGGTGTAAYTAAAAACRRAAAACAGCGTGCAATACCTACCAAATGTGGGTTTGTTGCTGTGTTTGAATAGGCTCGATATTATGGAGGCGAGCGTTTTTCTCTGATCAAGGCAAATGCTGAAGCTGCAAATCAATGAAATCCACGCAAGTTTTCTCCATAACAGAAGTACGTCTCTGTATTTATCGAGAAAAGAGTAGAGACTCTTTTGCTTAGTTTGTTTTGTTTACAAAAGAAAAACAAAGAGAGGAACGATCACATGAAATGGATAGCTGTAAATTCGGCAACTTGTGGTCGTTGTAGTGTTGTAAACTGAGTGCCTGTTATTTTAAAATGTGTGCATTATGAAAATAATTTACATCAAATCCAATTAAAAATGAAGTAGAATTATGATGTATCATAACAAGTAAGTAGTAGATTGAATGTAAATTAGCACAGTAGCAAAATAGCTGCTGGTGAACGCTCAAAGGTTGAGAAGATTAAACTAATCCTTAAAAGAATATATTAAATTTTATTATCTATTAACAAATAAACTGTTGGGTTTTATTTATCTGGTGTTAATATTTTAATTTATGTTAATCACTTACTGGCAATCAGTTAGCTATCAAAGTAATTTTTAAATATGATTAGGTAAATGTAAAAAGTAAACACATAAACTGATGTCTTTATAATAGCTAGGAAGTTAATGATTGAAATCACAGCCATTTATTTTGTGTGACTACTAAGAATATTCCAGCCATATTTAATCCTGTCCATAGAAAACTTATTAAGCACTAAACCCCTATTAAATCTA
>JASDQU010014349.1:105827-115850 GCA_032191745.1 Picea mariana
ATAATAATTGAAAACAAAGGAGAGGTCTTGCCACATGAAAATTCCATCCAAATATTATTCATCAATATTGCAATTAACTACACTACATAAAGGATTCTACATTGGCCCATTTATTAGAACATCTTAAAACTTGTTGATATGGGAATGCATGACACATATCTACAATATCATATCTAATATTTACCCCCTTAAAATAGTGGTCCACTCACAAGGATGAGTGCAAGCTAATGATGGTATTCCAGTCCTAAAATTACAAGGTCATCCATTAGTGTAGGGTTTGAGGGTATTAGTCTATACTAATGAAATGTTGATCTTTTAGAATAATGGATAAGGAAATAAAAGTTATAGAAGGAACATAAGACACATGTAAATTAAGATTATGATATATTTCAAGACAAAAATAAATAAATAAAAGTAAGAAGTTTATTATTTAGAAAATATTATATATTTGGAATCTACATAGTTGGATGTGTTGGGGGGGGGGGGTTCATTAGCGATGGATTTATTTGGACTATTTAAAAATAACATGAAAAATAGAGATATTGAGAGGCATTCAAAAAATGGAGGTTTTGATGTTTTTGTAGTCAAAATGACTAAGTTTGTCATTCTGAACCTAAATCTAGAGCATGGGGGCTTCACCTTGTTGACCAATATTTATCATGTTCATTAGTAAAGGGGGTTTTAAATTTGTGAAAAATAAAGTCAATATATTGTAGGTACTATGCGGGGATGCAAGGTATCGGTGGGTTTATAGGTATTGGTGGGTATAAAAAGGAGTATCTACTAAAAATAGGTTTATTTTATTTTATTTGAAAGATGTATTGGGAGGGGAGTTCAAAAAACATATTTTAGGAAGAATTTATCAATTTATAGTGAATTTAGGGGTATTCTTTAATATCCCATGAATTCACATGCTATGTCRCAAGTTCACWAAGAAAATACCCCATGATCCAAAGMAACCAAGTCAACAAACAGGKAGTTTGAAATTCACATTCCCACCAAGGAAATTTTGAATTTAAGGAACATGCATGAGTTATAAGAACACATGCACATTCTAAAGTGCATGCATGTTCCTAAAATGTGCACACAATTTTATGAGTAAAATTTAACAAATATTACCATAGCTTGAAATGGAGTTGCATATTATTCTTACCCCTTTTCCCAATGTCGATGGAATTATAGAATATACATGGGGTCTTCACTCAATGAACCTATGACATAACACCTACTTTCATCAGATATTAAAGAATACCACTAATTTAACTAGATATTGATAAATAAATACCAAAATCCTTTTGTTGAACCCCCCTCCCAATACATCTTTCCAATAAAAGAAATCACCATTTTACTAGATACCCATTTTTATACCCCCCAATACCTATAAACCCCCTGAGACCCCACATCCCCACCCCAATACCTACAATATATCAACTTTATTTTTCATAATTTAAAAACCCCATTTATGAATGGACATGATAAGATATTGGTGAGCAAGGTGAAGCCCCCATGAGAACATACCCCTATTCCTAGTGCCTATGACAACTTTGTTCATGTCCATTAAGATTGACAATATTTGTTTAGGGCAAAAATCACTTGTTTTCCTCCCTTGATCATGGTAGGGGTCCTGAGACCCATTCTTATTGAGAAAATCATACTAATAGTACCCATATTCATAGATGTAGGTCTTGATTGTGGACATTGAGCACAAGAAATCTTCGCTTAGAGATTGAGGATATTTTTTCTCCCTTGGAAGTTAGAGTCCCTGACTCCCATGTGTTGCAAAAAACTCTTATTGGCACCGATATCCCACCCTAAGACCAAATATCGATTCAAAAGAATAAATGTTGTTGTTTAAGTCCTAGTCCATGCCCCTTGAGCTTAAGAAGCTTCATTTTGGGCCTAAGTTCCTTCAACCCCCCCACCTATCCTGAGCCATGGTATAGACTCCAAGACCCATTATTATTATGAGAAACATAATAATGATGTAAAATATCCACTGCAAAAGCCAAAGATCCCCTAGAGAGGTCTTATCTGGTTGTTCGAGCACTACTACATGAAGCTTGATCTTGAGAAGATTTAAATAGGGCCTTAGCAACTTATGTTCCTTCTTGTTGTACCCACAACAATTCCCATTTAATTTTTCCACCTTAGAAAAATTAAATGGGAACCCCCCCCTACTAAATTTCTACCCAACTTGATACCTAAAGAACATTGTTTTCTAAGGTTTGGCTATCATGAGTAATCAAGATATTTTATAGCCTTGTTATTGGTCACTAATATTTCCTAGTCTTCCTTGAACCATGATGTTTAACCTTTCGCAAGGGCTTAATCCTAACCTACCAAGGCAATGTAAATCTTCAGTTACTAGGAAAATATTTCATACGTGGAACCCTTATATTTGTTTCTCGCTTACCATCACCCTGAGTACCCATTTGCGCTTCGTGAAAAGAATATTGCAGAGTTCTCTTAGCAAGTTCTCTAACTATCTTTGACTATTCACCTATCACCCACAAAGTGCAAGCTTACAGGAAAATTTTCTGCGACCAATTCGTAACGAGAACGCCTGTCTACTAATTTTCAAAATTACATGTGACCCACAAGGAGCATATCTTTATGGAATAATTCTTTCCGGATATTCGTGCAAATTCACCGAATGTAATATTTTAACTTCATGTAGGTTGCATTCTTCCATAACCTGTATTACTCCTTCATTGAAGTATGTTAATCCTAAAAGGTATCCACATACCACTTTTGAACAAACATATGTAGTAAACCCAACGAAGTATCTCAGATATTGCGGTATCATAATCACCTGTTGGTTAACTCGCACACCACATTCTGCGAGGACCTATGAAGTAGCCAATGCGGAATATCTTTACCTACAAACTATGATAAAATATTTCCCACATCTGTGAGCCGTGAATCGTAAAAGCCACCACCAACAAAAATGCATACCGAAAAGGGTGCTTGATCATGTTCTTTTTTCCACCTGTTGCTAGCAGGGAAATCCCCCCTATAACGATACCAGTGTTTAAGATATAGACAGATCAAATGACCATCTAAAAGTCAATCTATTTTCTACTCTACTCCAAATATACTAAAATCAATGAACAAAAAGAAATAGGAGAGAAGATCGGTAAATGTACCTTATCTCCCACGTTTGGTGATGATCTCCTCAAGCTCTGTAGTTCCAAAGATTGTAAGTTTCCTCCCAAGGCTCACCTACATCCAAAACTAGGAAAGAAAGGACTACAAGCATGTTATTTATATTCATAAATTAGGGTTAGATATCAAAAGCTATGTATAAATCAAATAGAATACACAAAAGATCATCATTTGGGACAGGGAAAAGAGATTCTTTTATTCATCAAACAAATATTGAAACTTACAATCCTTGTCGGCCACCATTCTACGAACCTGGTCCGGGCTCCTCTTAAGAATAGTCCAAGTGCACCTTCAATAATCCTCTTCTCACAATCTACTTATCACCTCAAGGAAAGGGAATGGATTGGATGGAAGAAAAAAGGGGTTGAAGAGGGAATCTTGAGGCAATATCTCACAAAAGGTAGCAAATGGTTGGGTAAGGAAGGGAAGTGAAATTGGGTAGAGTTTCACTGTTCTTATGCGTAGTTGTGAAATGAGACCCCGACACCTCCTTTTATATGACAAAAGGATGGTTATTCGGTTGGGGAATGGGCTATAGTAGGTGAATTGGTTGGGAAACCTCTAATAGCCTGTGAATTCCACCAAATTCCTTACAAATTTTTAATTTTTGCAACTTTTGGAGGTATACGCGGGTTGTGTATTGTGCAGTAATCGTATGTACATGGTATGTATAACATGCAATAAGAGTATGTACACGGGCTTTAGTGGTGCAGGGCATGTACATTCTCTAAAAATTGGTTTTTTAAGTAGAGCTTCTCACCAATGATTTGGAAAATTATGCAAGTAAGAGGGTCAATTCCATGTATGCATGAGTAGGGAATTTTAGGGCTATAACAGATTCCCCATAATATGTGAGGTCAGAAGAGAAATTGATGGCCGAAATACATTACAACGCCTTCACCAATGCAGAAAATAGAGTGAGCCCAAGACCAGAGTTCGAGAGGTGCCATCTACAAAACAACAATTGTATCTTCGAGGCGGGTATACCCATGCTTGGGATGAACTAAATAATGGTTGTCAATCAAATACACTACAAATCCATTTTATATAACTATATAGAGTGTATCCGTGAGAAATACACAACGGATCTACATCTCAAAATCAGTGGAAGATATACGAGCATAGTATGTATCTTCAAGAAGCTAGTGACGTTTGTGGCTGGAGATGAAGCCTTCATAGCTCAAGGAAAAAATTAAATAACTTTAAAAATTAGGTAGGATTACAATGGGAGTGTATAACTCACTACCTTGAGGTCTTCAAAAATCCGTCGAGAAAATGCTGGAGTGTCTCGATGATCAAGCATAGAACTTCATTGATTTTGAATATGGACTTGACTAGACTCTCGAGATGGCTGACTCATGAAATTTAAGAGATAAACTGTAGAAAGGCCGACTCAGGTTGGGTAAAAATTCCCTTGGACAAAAGCACGAAAGATGATCAAACTCAAGCAGCATGAGATTGACATAAGTTTGTGATGCAAGAGGCAATGCAAACTCTCCATATGTTTGGAAGAGTAACCGAATGGAGGAGGACACAACTCTATGTAGCGATAAAATATTCCTAAGGTCATACTAGATCCCAATGCTTGACGAAAAAACAAAAGGATGTGCTTTGCCCAAGGGCGACTATCTTTGCTTCCAAAAAAAAATGTGTATTTCTCATCCCTTCTTTTTGGAATATTTGATTTTTTTTTGTCTTTTTCAATTTTTTAAAGATCTTGAAAAAGAATAAGAGAATTCTACGTTACAAAGGAGGAATGAGTGTCGTGACAAGAAAATTGGTTCCAAGCGCATAGAACACACTAATTCTCAGGGAAAGGAGACATGTGCAGGATAAGGACACTCAAGGAAAATTCCTCCATGGGTCAAGGTGTCAGGTCAAAGAGGCAAGAAGTGTTGCAAGGCTTGTGTATAAGGAATGCTTCAAAGGTTCAGTTGAGAACAACATGGATCCGGCATTAGGCCAAAGACGCAAAGATGAGACCCACAATGTGATTAAACATGACACAGTAAGACACCCTTCTATGTAATTTTTGACGAGTAGAGAGAAGGTAAGCTCGGTAGTTTTTTCATGTTTAGAGAGTCTAAAAAAGCACAAAAAGAAGAGTCCAGGGAGTACCTTTTTCGGAGGTAGTCTAGTCGGTTTGAAAAAAAGTTAAACTTGCACCGAAAAGATGTCTATTCAAAACCATTTTAACGAGTGTGACAAAAACAAGATCACTCGGCAAGATTTTCAATTTTAAAGAGTCTAAAAAGAGCTTAACTATGGACTCACAGCCTTTTTTTGAGTTTAGTCTCCTTAGCCCGAAAAAGTATAAAAGTAACTGAGGAAAACTCTCCCAGCAAGACGAATCTCCCAAGGCGTACCTTTTTCCGCTATAATCTATTGGCTGGAAAAAGGGTTAAACTCATGCCAATAGATGTTCTTCTGGACCAACTTAATGAGTGTGAAGGAACAAGGTCACTCAATGATATTTTCAATTTTAGGGAGTATAAAAAGAGCTTAACTATGGGATCTAGGGGGTTTCCTTTTTCATAAGTAATCTCCAAGGCCCGAAAAAGGTGATAAACCAAAACCAAGGAGAATGTTCATTTTTCGAAGATTTAGTCCCTCATGCCCGAAAAAGTGTTAAACTTACGTCTGGAATACTCTTCTAGTGAACTGTAGTTCCTAGAGGATACCTTTATTTGTAAAATTATCCATCCGGACCGAAAAAGGGGTAAAATGCCGCCAGACAAATGTGCCTTCAAATTTGAGTTTGGCGAGTGTGAAGGGCAACAAGATCGCTCGAAAATATTTTCATTTTTATAGAGTTTGAAAAGGAATTAAAGAAGACTCCATGGGGCTAATTTTCTTAGTTAATCCAGACAATATCGAAAAGAATAAATACAGTCTCATTGAATGTTTCTTTCGAATTTCAAAGTGATCTTGAAAGACAACAAAGCGTGCTCGTTAGGGAGTCCCAAGGGCAAGGCCTAGGATGATGGTGAATAGAATAATGAGGCTTCATCTCGTAATCATGATAGGACTAACAAGGAATCCCAAGCCTATAGTCATTATTGACAACATGGATGCCAAAAATACAGGAAGGATCTACCTAGGGAATCCATGTAAAGGTAGGCTCTACCACCTAATTACTACACTTCTAAAGAAGCACTGAAGGTTCCATGTCACACTTCGGTGGGTTCGATCCTATGGCAAAGAGAAAAGGACAATGAGATGCAGCAAGTGGGAATAAAATCCTTAATGCATGTCCCCAATGAGGTCAGGGTACAAAGAATTGGGTCTCGATCTTGTTTCTCTTGAGGACAAAAACTATCGCACGCCCAAGCGACTTCTCATGGTAGGAAAAAATAAATATGACGGGACAGGAGATCCTTTCAAAATGTTGCTTGAGGAATCCCTCATGCAATAGAGGAACGAGATGATGGATAGTTTCATGCAAATCCTTCGACGACTACCAACAGGCGACGCATCTTCCTCGAGTGGAGGCGCCATCCCCTTCAAGGTACAAATCAACTTTGATATTCCTATATTTGAAGGTTAGATAGACGCAAATGTTGTATACAAGTGGTTGAATCTACTAGAAGGGTATTTGTTTGTCCATAACTTTTCGAATAGAGAAAATATTACTTTTGTGCTCCTCAAAGTCGTTCCTCGTGTCAAATATTGGTGGGAAACTGTGTCTGAGCAAAAGGAAACAAACGAACTATCATTATTTATAGTCACAACCACATGGGAATGCTTCAGAGATTCTATTAAGGAAAAATTATACCCTGTCGAAAGTTACGACGACTTGTATACCAAATGGACCACACTACGCCAAGAAAGACACCAAGTAGTGCTAGAGTTCACAAATATCTTCCATACCTTGTGCACTAAGCTGGGTATCAAATATTCAGAGTGACATCTGGTGCTCAAGTATCACAGTGCTCTGCATAGATACATCTAGACCGAAATGGAATTTCTTGACATCTCATCCTTGGGAGCGGCCTACCAATATGCTGTCAAAATCGAGCAGAAGCTCAAACAAAAGATGTGGAAATTTGGGCCTAGGAACCCCGCACAACAAAAGACAAGAAAGGGTGGACCCAACCCACCAAAAAAAGGACAAAGCAGATATGGACAGTATCAAGACAACCAGTCCAAGCTGCAAGCAAAGAAGGACACCAAAAAGACAAAGAAAGATACAGGGAAGTGGACTGAATTCCATAAGAGCCCTTGGCATAACACTACTGACTGTCGCTCAAAGAAGTCATTGGTGGTTGAAGTGAAAGCCTCTGAATAATATGTGGGTTCTGACTCTGATTCAGAACCAGAAAGGGGAAGACAGATCATTGACACAAAACCCACTGCCACCATTGCTACCACCAAGCTCCAACCTAGTGAACCAGATGAGCCAGAATAAGGAGAGCGCCTCTTCCATTCACAGATGTGGGTAAAAGGCACCCCACTACACTTCATCATTGATAGAAGTAGACAGAATAACCTCAACTCAGTAGAGGTCGTTAAGCAGTTGGCTCTACCGACTTGGTCATGCCCTTTGGTTTGACAAATGCTCTAGCAAATTTTATGAGGAAGATGGATGATATCCTATGACCTTTCACCAATACGTTTGTAGTGGTGTATCCGGATGACATCCTCATCTACAACAAGAATTGGGTGGAATACTTGCAGCATATTCAGCAGGTTTTGCACACCTTGCAGCAGAACAAATTATATGAAAACTTGGAAAAATGCTCCTTCGGCATGGACATGGTCCATTACTTAGGCTACATCATTGATCAAAATGGTGTGCATGTGGATCCAGCCAAGATCCAAGTCATTCATGACTGGCCAGCCCCAACCACACTCACTGACCTTCATTGCTACTTGGGCCTCGCCAATTTCTATCGCAGGTTCGTGTTGGGATTCTCTCATATCACATGGGCCCTCATCCAAGTAACTAGGGGTGGCAGTAATGAAAAATTAGTGTGGGGCTTGTCCCAACAACAAGCCTTCGATGACTTGAAGAAATGTTTGTGCTCATCCCTGATACTTTCATTACTGGACCTGCAACATCCCTTTGAGATCGAGATAGATATTTCAAACTATGTTGTGGGCATCGTTCTCACTCAACATGGCCACCCCGTGGCATATCATAGTGAGACACTATCAATTTTTTTTCGTAAGTACCCTACTTACGACAAAGAAATGTACTCCATTTTGCAATCCTGCTGCCAATGGAGACATTACATTCTTGGGAAGGAGACAGTCATCCACACTAATCACAAGCCATTGCAGTTCATGCAGACCTAAGGAAAATTGCAGAATGACTGCCATCAGAAGTGGTCAACATACTTACAATAGTTCCACCTCAACATCAAATATAAAATAGGAAGTACCAACCGAGTTGCTGACTGCCTCAGCTGACCTCTAGTCATGGCACTCACCATGGTTCTAGAATCTTGCAGCTACGAGACCTCCTGAAGGCCCCACCTCTACGAGATAGACCCTAACTTCTCCACCACCTACCAAATGTTGGGCGCCAACTCAGTGGTCGCTAATTTCTATATTCAGGACAGGTTGTTGTATTGTCTGGGCCATCTCTGCGTTCCATCAAGCGAGTGCGTGAAGCTGATTTGGAAATCTCACTACAGTCTGGTATCAGGACACTTTGGCATCAAAAAGATAGTGGCAGTGTTGCAGAAACATTTATACTAGCCGAAAATTTGACAGGATGTCGACAAGTATCTAAGGTCCTGCACAGCTTATGATATTGCCAAACTGACCACTAAGAAACAGGGCATGTACATCCCTCTACCTACTCCAAACAAGCCATGGGAATCCATCTCAATGGAATACATGTCGGGCCTCCCGTCCACCAAGAGGGGAAATGACTGTGTTTTTGTGGTTGTTGATCGCTTTTCCAAGATGGCAATTCTAGCCTCCTACAAGAAGAACATCGCAGCATAAGCCATTGCCAAACTCTTCTTTGAACGAGTATGGGTACATTTTGGTATCCCACAAACAATTATCTCATACCGTGACAGTCGGTTCCTCATCTCATTCTGGTCGAGCCTCTGGTCACTATTGGATACCAAGCTCACCAAATCCACTGCCTTCCACCCCCGGACAGATGGCCAAACCGAGGTCATACATATCATGCGCATGTACAATTCAAACACCCCCGCACATGGGATGAGAGTCTTCCCTATGTCCAACATAGCTACAACCAAGCCCTACATAGATCAATTGGCCATAGCCCCTTTTAGATGGGGTTGGGATTCCAATCATTGGGCCCCATGGATGTTGCACTACCCCTGTTGACCACCTTGGTCGACACGTCCTCTGCTCCACCAAAAGTTGACAAAGCCACCCAGTTCATTGAGTGGATCCAGCACATCCGCCAACAGGTTTAGGATATTCTACAGAAGTCTAATGCCAAGTACAAGCAACGCCATGATCAACATCGAGTGCCACATAAGTTTCAGGGGGGCAACAAAGTTTGGTTTCATTTGCAGAAAGAACACCTTAGAGGGCCCCATCAAAAGCTCTTCCCACTCCGTTATGGGTCGTACACCATCACCAAGGATGTATATGACAATTCTTTTGAGCTCAACATTCCCCCCTTCCTTGGTCTTCATCCATTCTTCAACGTGGATCTCCTTCGGCCATATTTTCCACCATTATTGGACACCTCAGAGATAGCAGAGCAATTGACACCAACAGAGCTCAACCCTGACTGCATGCAACATGAATCCAGTGATCAAATTGTGGACACACAAATCAACGACACTCGACAACAAAGGATCAATCTTTATCAAGTCATCAAAATAGGGCAACTCTTGGACCAAGGAAAGTGGCTCACCCGAGGCC
>JASDQU010014349.1:123932-135984 GCA_032191745.1 Picea mariana
GTTTATAGGTATTGGTGGGTATAAAAAGGAGTATCTACTAAAAATAGGTTTATTTTATTTTATTTGAAAGATGTATTGGGAGGGGAGTTCAAAAAACATATTTTAGGAAGAATTTATCAATTTATAGTGAATTTAGGGGTATTCTTTAATATCCCATGAATTCACATGCTATGTCACAAGTTCACAAAGAAAATACCCCATGATCCAAAGAAACCAAGTCAACAAACAGGGAGTTTGAAATTCACATTCCCACCAAGGAAATTTTGAATTTAAGGAACATGCATGAGTTATAAGAACACATGCACATTCTAAAGTGCATGCATGTTCCTAAAATGTGCACACAATTTTATGAGTAAACTTTAACAAATATCATAATAGCTTGAAACGGAGTTGCATATTATTCTTATCCCTTTTCCCAATGTCGATGGAATTATAGAATATACATGGGGTCTTCACTCAATGAACCTATGACATAACACCTACTTTCATCGGATATTAAAGAATACCCCTAATTTAACTAGATATTGATAAATAAATACCAAAATCCTTTTGTTGAAGCCCCCTCCCAATACATCTTTCCAATAAAAAGAAAGGTCACCATTTTACTAGATACCCATTTTTATACCCCCCAATACCTATAAACCCCCTGAGACCCCACATCCCCGCCCTAATACCTACAATATATCAACTTTATTTTTCATAATTTAAAAACCCCATTTATGAATGGACGTGATAAGATATTGGTGAGCAAGGTGAATCCCCCATGAGAACATACCCCTATGCCTAGTGCCTATGATAACTTTGTTCATGGCCATTAAGATTGACAATATTTGTTTAGGGCAAAAATCACTTGTTTTCCTCCCTTGACCATGGTAGGGGTCCTGAGACCCATTCTTATTGAGAAAATCATACTAATAGTACCCATATTCATAGATGTAGGTCTTGATTGTGGACATTGAGCACAAGAAATCTTCGCTTAGGGATTGAGGATATTTTTTCTCCCTTGGAAAGTTAGAGTCCCTGACTCCCATGTGCTGCAAAAAACTCTTATTGGCACCCATATCCCACCCTAAGACCAAAGATCCATTCAAAAGAATAAATGTTGTTGTTTAAGTCCTAGTCCATGCCCCTTGAGCTTAAGAAGCTTCATTTTGGGCCTAAGTTCCTTCAACCCCCCCACCTATCCTGAGCCATGGTATAGACTCCAAGACCCATTATTATTATGAGAAACATAATAATGATGTAAAATATCCACTGCAAAAGCCAAAGATCCCCTAGAGAGGTCTTATCTGGTTGTTCGAGCACTACTACATGAAGCTTGATCTTGAGAAGATTTAAATAGGGCCTTAGCAACTTATGTTCCTTCTTGTTGTACCCACAACAATTCCCATTTAATTTTTCTACCTTAGAAAAATTAAATGGGAACCCCCCCTACTAAATTTCTACCCAACTTGATACCTAAAGAACATTGTTTTTTAAGGTTTGGCTATCACGAGTAGTCAAGATATTTTATAGCCTTGTTATTGGTCACTAATATTTTCTAGTCTTCCTCGAACCATCATGTTTAACCTTTCGCAAGGGCTTAATCCTAACCTACCAAGCCATTGTAAATCTTCAGCTACTAGGAAAATCTTTCATACGTGGACCCCTTATATTTGTTTCTCCTTACCCTCACCCTAAGTACCCATTTGCGCTTCGTGAAAAGAATATTGCAGAGTTCCCTTAGCAAGTTCTCTAACTATCTTTGACTATTCACCTATAACCCATAAAGTGCAAGCTTATGAGAAAATTTTCTATGACCAATTCGTAACAAGAACGCATGTCTACTGATTTTCACAATTACATGTGACCCACAAGGATCATATCTTTACGAAATAATTCTTCTCGAATATTCGTGCAAATTCACCGAATGTAACATTTTAACTTCATGTACGATGTGCATTCTTCCATAACCTGTATTACTCCTTCACTGAAGTATGTTAATCCTAAAAGGTATCCACATACCACTTTTGACCAAACATATGTAGCAAACCCAACGAAGTATCTCAGATGTTGCGATATCATAATCACCTGTTGGTTAACTCACACACCACATTCTGCGAGGACCTGTGAAATAGCCAATACGGAATATATTTACCTACAAACTATGATAAAATATTTCCCACATCTGTGAGCCATGAATCGTAAAAGCCACCACCAACAAACATGCATACCGAAAAGGGTGCTTGATCATGTTCTTTTTTCCACCTATTGCTAGCGAGAAAATCGCCCCTATAACGATACTAGTGTTTAAGATATAGACAGAGCAAATGACCATCTAAAAGTCAATCTATTTTCTACTCTACCCCAAATATACTAAAATCAATGAACAAAAAGAAATAGGAGAGAAGATCGGTAAATGTACCTTATATCCCACATTTGGTGATGATCTCCTCAAGCTCTATAGTTCCAAATATTGTAAGTCTCCTCCCAAGGCTCACCTACATCCAAAACTAGGAAAGCAAGGACTACAAGCATGTTATTTATATTCATAAATTAGGGTTAGATATCAAAATCTATGTATAAATCAAATAAAATACACAAAAGATCATCATTTGGGATAGGGACAAGAGATTCTTTTATTCATCAAACAAATACTGAAACTTACGATCCTTGTCGGCCACCATTCTACGAACCTGGTCCGGGCTCCTCTTAAGAATAGTCCAAGTGCACCTTCAATAATCCTCTTCTCACAATCTACTTATCACCTCAAGGAAAGGGAATGGATTGGATGGAAGAAAAAGGGGATGAAGAGGGAATCTTGAGGCGGTATCTCACAAAAGGTAGTAAATGCTTGGGTAAGGAAGGGAAGTGAAATTGGGTAGAGTTTCACTGTTCTTATGCGTAGTTGTGAAATGAGACCCTGAAACCTCCTTTTATATGACAAAAGGATGGTTATTCGGTTGGGGAACGGGCTATAGTAGGTGAATTGGTTGGGAAACCTCTAATAGCCTGTGAATTCCACCAAATTCCTTACAAATTTTTAATTTTTGCAACTTTTGGAGGTATATGCGGGTTGTGTATTATGCAGGAAGCGTATGTACATGGTATGTATAGCATGCAACAAGAGTATGTACACAGGCTTTAGTGGTGCAGGGCATGTACATTCTCTAAAAATTGGTTTTTTAAGTAGAGCTTCTCACCAATGATTTGGAAAATTATGCAAGTAAGAGGGTCAATGCCATGTATGCATGAGTAGGGAATTTTAGGGATATAACAGATTCCCCATAATGTGTGAGGTCAGAAGAGAAACTGATGGCCAAAATACATTACAACGTCTTCACCAATGCACAAAAGAGTGAGCCCAAGACCAAAGTTCGAGAGGTGCCATCTGCAAAACAACAATTGTATCTTCGAGGTGGGTATACCCATGCTCAGGATGAACTGAATAATGGTTGTCAATCAAATACACTACGAATCCATGTTATATAACTATATAGAGTGTATCCGTGAGAAATACACAATGGATCTACATCTCAAAATCAGTCGAAGATATACAAGCATAGTATGTATCTTCAAGAAGCTAGTGACGCCTGCGGCTGGAGATGAAGCCTTCATAGCTCAAACAAAAAATTCAATAACTTTAAAAATTAGGTAGGATTACAATGGGAGTGTATAACTCACTACCTTGAGGTCTTTGAAAATCCGTCGGGAAAATGCTGGAGTATCTCAATGATCAGGCATAGAACTTCTTTGATTTCGAATATGGACTTGACTAGACTCTCAGGATGGTTGACTCATGAAATTTAAGAGATAAACTGCAGAAAGGTCGACTCAGGTTGGGTAAAAATTCCCTTGGACAAAAGCACGAAAGATGATCAGACTCAAGCAGCATGAGATTGACATAAGTTTGTGATGCAAGAGGCAATGCAAACTCTCCATATGTTTGGAAGAGTAACCAAACGGAGGAGGACACAACTCTATGTAGCAAGAAAATCTTCCTAAGGTCATACTCGATTCCAATGCTTGACGAAAAAACAAAAGGATGTGCTTTTCCCAAGGGCGACTATCTTTGCTTCCAAAAAAAAATATGTATTTCTCGCCCCTTCTTTTTGGAATATTTGACTTTTTTTTGTCTTTTTCAAGTTTTTAAAGATCTTGAAAAAGAATAAGAGAATTCTACGTTACAAAGGAGGAACGAGTGTCGTGACAAGAAAACTGGTTCCAAGCACATAGAACACACTAATTCTCAGGGAAAGGAGACATGTGTAGGATAAGGACACTCAGGGAAAATTCATCCATGGGTCAAGGTGTCAGGTCAAAGAGGCAAGAAGTGTTGCAAGGCTTGTGTATAAGGAATGCTTCAAAGGTTCAGTTGAGAACAACATGGAGCCGAAATTAGGCCAAAGACGCAAATATGAGACCCACAATGTGATTAAACATGACACAGTAAGACCACCTTCTATGTAATTTTTTACGAGCCGAGAGAAGGTAAGATCGGTAGTTTTTTCACGTTTAGAGAGTCTAAAAAAACACAAAAAGAAGAGTCCAGGGAGTACCTTTTTAAGAGGTAGTCTAGTCGGTTCGAAAAAAGGTTAAACTTGCACCGAAAATATGTCTATTCAAAACCATTTTAACGAGTGTGACAAAAACAAGATCACTCAGCAAGATTTTCAATTTTAAAGAGTCTAAAAAGAGCTTAACTATGGACTCATAGCCTTTTTCTGAGTTTAGTCTCCTTAGCCCGAAAAAGTATAAAAGTAACTGAGGAGAACTCTCTCGGTGAGACGAATCTCCCAAGGCGTACCTTTTTTCGCTATAATCTATTGGCTGGAAAAGGGTTAAACTCATGCCAATAGATGTTCTTCTGGACCAACTTAATGAGTGTGAAGGAACAAGGTCACTCAACGATATTTTCAATTTTAGGGAGTATAAAAAGAGCTTAACTATGGGCTCTAGGGGGGTTCCATTTTCATAAGTAATCTCCAAGGCCCGAAAAAGGTGATAAACCAAAACCAAGGAGAATGTTCATTTTTCGAAGATTTAGTCCCTCATGCCCGAAAAAGTATTAAACTTACGCCTGGAATACTCTTCTAGTGAATTGTAGTTCCTAGAGCATAGCTTTATTTGTAAAATTAGCTATCTGGACCGAAAAAGGGGTAAACTGCCACTAGACAAATGTGCCTTCAAATTTGAGTTTGGCGAGTGTGAAGGGCAACAAGATCGCTCGAAAAATATTTTCATTTTTATAGAGTCTGAAAAGGAATTAAAGAAGACTCCATGGGGCTAATTTTCTTAGTTAACCCAGATGATATCAAAAAGAATAAATACAGTCTCGTTGAATGTTTCTTTCGAATTTCAAGTGAGCTTGAAAGACAACAAAGCGTGCTCATTAGGGAGTCCCGAGGGCAAGGCCTAGGATGATGGTGAATAGAATAATGAGGCTTCATCTCGTAATCATGATAGGACTAACAAGGACTCTCAAGCCTATAGTCATTATTGACAACATGGATGCCCAAAATAGAGGAAGGATCTACCTAGGGAATCCATGTAAAGGTAGGCTCTACCACCTAATTACTACACTTCTAAAGAAGCAATGAAGGTTCCATGTCACACTTTGATGGGTTCGATCCTATGGCAAAGAGAAAAGGACAATGAGATGTAGAAAGTGGGAATAAAATCCTAACTTATATGCAAAAAGTTGGAAAAAATGACTTTTACCAAAGGATACCAAAAAATGTGACCCATCCCAAAAAATTACCGAACCGAAATAAAAAGACTACCGGAACGACCAATAGAAAACTTAGAAGTGAAATCGAATGATCACCAAGCCAGGGAAAAATACAAAGGGGGGAAAAAAGGGGCAAAAAGGGCCAAAAAATTCTATAAATAGAAGTGGACAACTCATTTTTACCATTGCGATTTGAAAATCAACCAAAAGGTGAAAAGACCCCTTTGCTAAAAGAGTGGATTTTGGGAGCTTCTGTGGATGAAACGACCTTCTGTTTGGACCAAGTAAGTACAAAACACCTAGACTTGCAGTTCAATTCTTTCTTTTAGATTTAATTTTGTGTTTGGAGGGGGCATGCTCTTGTAAAAAGAGTGGCCCTACGTGTACGTGGGTTTTCCAAGGCCAACCCATGTATGCACTCGAAAAGAAGACTAAACAACCCACGTACATACGCGACTGTGTACAAAGAAGCCTACGTACACCCTCTAGTACTTTGAAAAAATAAAAAGAAAGTGTTGAATCCTCTCTATTTTTCCATATAACAGGATGTATGTTCACTAGAGAGAGAGAGAATATGAGGAGATCGACATCCTGTTCGAGGAGGACCCTGTAGCCATTGTCGCACTAAAACAATGCGGGTTATGGAAGTTCTTCGACTGTCCATTTATGAGGGCACAATCGAGGCTGGTCAATGCTCTTATGGAGTATGGGAATCCTGATGTTGAGGCCTTCATGCTAGAGGGTCAATCACTGACCCCAACCAGAGACAAAATTTACTTCTTGACTAGCTTCTCGAGAAGAGGGGAACCAGTTAACTTGAGGACATTTCCTCTAGGCCCTTTCAACATCGAGGACTACATTCAGATGTATTGTGAGGCCGACACTGAGAAGGTAGGTTCTCAGATGCCAATCCACAAGATCACCAACTATCTTTGTGTGTGATATTACTTTTGATCGAGCAGATTACTAGATCCACAGCCCTTCAACAAGCCTCTCGGGCACATATGCATTATTCCATTCAGTGTTTAGAGGCCACCATTTTTTACTGGAGTACTACCATGCTAGTATGCATTAAGAGACAACTTACAGAGTGGCGATAGTGTACCAACAAGGAATTCGGGTTTGGTACTATCTTTTTCTCCTTATTCATTAAGAGGGTGCCCAATCTCAGTCCCAGAGAGACAGTATGGGGGCATGTAGCCTCCTTCCTAGTAGTGAGCAGGTGGGAAACATTGTTTCCTAGACATGGGGGAGGGAGGACCATAGAGGCATTCAATGATAAATTGTTTGACTAGTGGGAACGTCAGATCTCGATGATCAAGGATTACCCATATGTAGGGATCAACTTCACTAGAGACCTAGACATGTCTGTGCCTCCCAGCAAGGAGTGAGGTGAGACAAATAACATATATTTTAAATTTTATTTAATTTTTAATTTTCATATATATCATTTTTATGTATGTATAGAGTATTGAATCACATATCTATTATGTACATATGTGAGGCCTGTATGACCAACAGACTTTAGCAAGACTCAACGACGTCCTCGACCTAAGGAAGGACCAACAACAACAGGAGGACCAACAACTATAGGGGGACCCCCAGCCAGAGAGGCTGGTAGAGTCTTGGGACGAGTGGAGCACAACCTCACTGTGCTCACTCATGTTGTTCCTATGGTCGAGATCAAGGATCTCCCCACAATTATGCAGCCACATGTAGTAGGGGTGCCTCGATCTTGGGTCCAGTTGTTCCAACATTTGGCGAATGTTGTTGTACACTATAGCAGGGCCAATAGGCTTCATCCTTAGATAGCATTAGACCGTTGATGTGTCAAGGGCACTTTTTTGTACCATATGTATTTTTTGAGGGCATAATCCCAATGATGTAGAATGATCACTTTTGAGGCTTTCATGCCCACCTATGTACTCATAACACTATTTTTTGGACACACACACACACACACACACACATATATATATACATATTTCTTGTCTTATGGATGACATTTTTACAAATGTATTTACATGTGTATGTGTGTGCTTTTCTTTTTATATGTGAGAAACATGCCAAACTAAAACTTGATTAGCTAAAGTATATGTTAGATGATTAAATATCCTAGGAACATGGATATACGTAATGTAATCGAAAGGTAGTTATATGATATGTAACCTAAGGAATTGTCGGTGCATAATGGGATCAAAAATGCGGTAAACCCCATTTAACTAGGACACAACCACCCAAACATCTAGGTAGACACGGAGGCAAGAAATGCCATGTGATAAAGCATCGCGAAGCAATTCTATCACTATGTTGTATTCGAAAACATTGTTGGTAGTGTTGCTTAGACAAATACCTACGAAATATAGCTACTGGCTTCCAGGTGTGAAAATTACCCAAGCTGCGGAAGCAAGCCTCCGAGTGTGTTGTCTAGTGCCATCCGCGAACCCAAAATAAACCTCCAATTCACTTGACATATTCCACAGTGAAAAAGAAGATATAAATAAATACACATTGAAAAAACAAATGTATAAGAGGCTATACATATATACAAGAAGTCACCCAGGTGACCAACCTTATAAGAGTAATACTTCTTAAGGTAGAGCTCATTTCTAGGCTCCGCCAAGGCATTTCCTTCAATATCAACCAGACGGTAAGAACCATTCTCCAAGAATGCTTTCATAATGAATGGTCTGAACCGCATGGGTTTGAACTTTCCTTCCCCCAGGGGATCTTTGTCTTGATCATAGACTAGGACAAGATCGCCTTCGGAGAAAATTTGGGGACGAACTAACCGATCATATTGACACTTGACTTGTTGCTTATGAGCCTCATTGGCTAACGTTGCATCACGATGCTACTCATCGAGATGCTCGAGATATAGAATGCGTTCTTCAAGTGGTGAGGTGTCCGGCAGTAACTCCACTGCCAAATTTAAAGAAGGAATCTGACATTCAATAGGTAAGACTTCTTCCAGCCCGTATATGAGTTGAAAAGGAAAAAAACTGATGGTAATATTCATAGATGTTCAATAGGCCTATAACGATGAATATAACATCAAATTCCAATTTGACTTGGCAAAATTGATCGACCACTGAAGAATATTCTTGAGAGACTTATTCACAGCTTCAACTTGACAATTCGCTTGTGAGTAATAAGGTGACGAATGTTCATGTTTGAACCCGAGCTTTGACATTAACTCAATCATCATTTTGTTTTGGAAGTGACTCCCATGGTCAGTGAAAATCTCTTTCGGGATACCAAACCTTGCTACTATATGATTAAAGATGAAAATAGCCATAGTTTCACCATCATTGCTAAACGTTGGCATAGCTTTGACCCACTTTGTGAAGTAGTCTACTAATACGATGATGTAACAATGACCCCTGGATGAGGCCGAGTGACATGTAGTAAATTCAATACCCCACTTGGTGAAAGGACCAACAAAAATGACATGAAACATAGGAGCAGTATGTGCCCGCATCTTTCGACAGAAGATCTTCCACGAGTGGCACTTCTTGACCACCTCTACACAATATTTGATTAACGAGGGACAAAAGTAACCTGCACGTTTGGGTTGTTGCCAACCCAGACAAATGGCTGCCACATGCTCCATTGTGATAGTCATTCAAAATGAGCTTTGGTTCCCATGTGTAAGGCATCACTGAAGAATGAAATCTACACCTCGATGATACAACATGTCATCGAGGATATGATAGTTTTGCACCTGATGTCGAATTCATCGACGCTCATCATGGGAAGAAGAAGTAGGGAATTTCAAAGTCTGGAGATACACAAGTATATCTCCATACCAGGGGTACGAAGATGCAATTAGAAAAAGGTATCCATTAATAGAATATTTTCCGGGCATGATATCACTAGATTTGATCGGAAGTTCTGATATGAGTTTGACAAAGACCAACGACTTTTTGGATTTCACAAAAACAAAATCCAAGCTAAATTCCTGTAAGATGACTATCCATCTACTAATATTTCCTCCAATGACCCTTCCTGTTAACACATATTGGAAAGGGTTGATGAAAATGATGATGGTGGTCTTGCGTAGAAAAATGTAGTGACAGAACCATTGGACAGCATGGACAACCGTCAAAGAATTTTTCTCAATGTGAGATTAGTTGAGTTCTGGCCCATCCAGGCCTCAACTAAGGTAATATATAATGTTCTCCTCGAGAATATAATCTTCTTGAATCAAGACCATGCCGATGGTAGACTCCATAGCAGCCAAATATAACACAAAATCTCTATTATAATGAGGAGGCTGGAGTTGAGGGGAATATGTCAGGGCACGTTTCAACGCTTCAAAGGAGCACTGAGTAGCTTTATCCCAACATAATGGAACCCCTTTTTTCAAAAGACACATAAACCCTTTATTGATATCAGCGTAATTCACGACAAAACGTTGAAGAAAATTCGCTTTCCCATGTAAGCTATGAAGTTGGGGTGTCATTCACAGGGGAGGAAAATGAACTATCACCTCAACCTTGAGAGGATCGACCATGATCCCTATTGTCAATACAATAAAACCTAAAAGACGACTTGATGTCACGTAGAAACTGCACTTGTTAGGATTCAAGCGAATCCGATAATAGCAACATCTCTCAAAGATTAGTCGTAGATGGGCAGGATGATCATATCTCTTCTGAGAACGTGATGCTAGATCATCAAGGTATGCCCCGATTATGTGTTTGAGGTCATGAAGCGAACAACATGGCCCGTTGAAAGGTGGCTCCAGTATTATTCAGGCCAAAAGGCACCTTACGATATGCAAAGGTACCCCAAGGACAAATAAAAGTTGTTTTATGTTGGTCCTTAGGATTGATTTGAATCTGATTGTATCCTGAAAAATTGTCCATGAACGAAAAGACCTCACAACCCGCACATTCATCGACAATCTGATCGATAAATGGGGTAGGAAAATTGTCTTTCGTGCAGGCCTTATTCAAATCACAAAAGTCCATACAAACGTGAATCGTGCCCTGTTTCTTGTTAACCAAAACCAGGTTGGACACCCATTCCATCAATTGTACAGGGTAGACAAAACCGACTTTGAGCAGTTTTTCTACTTCTTCCTTGATTGTTGTCACTTTTCGAGGATTAACCAGATGAAGCTTTTGTTAGAACCGTTTGGCATCGGGATAGGCTGTAATTTCATGTTTGACAATTCATGGGTCTATGCTTGGCATTTCCTCATAAGACCAGGAAAAAATGTCGCAGAACTCTTTGAATAACTCGGTGTAAGTTTGAATCTCTTCGGGGAGGAATCTGCTCCGATGAAAACATTCTCCACGACACCAGAGGTTTTGGAGATGTCGATTGGAATTGTTGTAGAAATTATTTCCATGTTACCCTCGGCATAAACTCTGTGCGTAGCTAGAGGATTGATAGAACAAAGATTATCTCCATTCACGATGAAAACAAATGCTCCCGCCTTTATTCTCCTTAGCTCGGGAAGGAAGTAAGATATATTATGTAGATCATCGCAAGGTCTATCGAGACCAGTCATTTCTTTGAGAATCGCCTTGTTAGAGGGCAAGACCAAGTCTAAAGGATCTTGAGTGGAAAGAGAATCTTGAGCCCAAACAGGCTCGAGAACTGGATCTAACTCTTGTGAGGGATACAGATCGGGGTTGGCTAAAGTTTGCTGGACAATGTTGTATGCAACCTTAGCCACGGATAAGGGCATGGCCATGCCACGGTGCCCTATCCCTTCCATCGAGGTCGATGGTGAAGGTAAATTCCACGGATCGTTAAATTAGCTTGTTCGAAATGACGATACTTTCATGGTATAGCCCGAGGGACTTGAGTAGTGAAAGGGGTACATTTATTTCGTTATGCAGGTTATGGAGAAGAGTCTTGGAGGATTGAGACTGTTATTGGACTTTGGAACTTGGGTTTTGGGTTGCTAAGAGTTGAGAGCAGAGAACCAAAGGGCTAGATCTCCTTATGGACTCATAGCCTCAGCTTGGGGTTTGTTTGATGTTGAGATAAAATGAACAACAACACCTATGGATGGGAGGTTCATCCTTTGTATGTAGTTAACTGGTTATATTTATAAACATATAAGTGTCTTATTGTTTTAATAGGATGATTCCATTATGTAATTGATTATTGAATGTTGTATGTTGTTGTGTGCATACTTCGTGCATTCATGTTTTTATAAATGTTGTAGATGCATGGGTAAATAAACATATTCTTTTATTGTAATTTTTATGGGCTTTTTGCCCCTTTGTTTTCTTTGATATGTATGGGGTCATTTTAAAATTCACTTCTAACAGGCTAAGTCATTTTTCCACAGTGAAGGAACTCAACATGCATACTGGGTAC
>JASDQU010014349.1:143342-154364 GCA_032191745.1 Picea mariana
TTTCTACCCAACTTGATACCTAAAGAACATTGTTTTCTAAGGTTTGGCTATCATGAGTAGTCAAGATACTTTTTAGCCTTGTTATTGGTCACTAATATTTTCTAGTCTTCCTCAAACCATCATGTCTAACCTTTCGCAAGGGATTAATCCTAACCTACCAAGCCAATGTAAATCTTCAGCTGTCAGGAAAATCTTTCATACGTGGACCCCTTATATTTGTTTCTCGCTTACCCTCACCTTGAGTACCCATTTGCACTTCATGAAAAGAATATTGCAGAGTTCCCTTAGCAAGTCCTTTAACTATCTTTGACTATTCACCTATAACCCGCAAAGTGCAAGCTTACGGAAAAAATTTCTACAACCAATTCGTAACGAGAACACCTGTTTACTGATTTTCACAATTACATCTGACCCACAAGGAGCATATATTTATGGAATAATTCTTCCTTTATATTCGTGCAAATTCACCGAATGTAATATTTTAACTTCATGTAGGTTGCATTCTTCCATAACCTGTATTACTTCTTCACTGAAGTGTGTTAATCCTAAAAGGTATCCACATACCACTTTTGACCAAACATATGTAGCAAACCCAACAAAGTATCTCAGATATTGCGGTATCATAATCACCTGTTGGTTAACTCGCACACCACATTCTGCGAGGACCTACGAAGTAGCCAATGCGGAATATATTTACCTAAAAACTATGATAAAATATTTCCCACATCCACGAGTCGTGAATCGTAAAAGCCACCACCAACAAACATGCATACCGAAAAGGGTGCTTGATCATGTTCTTTTTTCCACCTGTTGCTAGCGGGAAAATCCCCCCTATAACAATACCAGTGTTTAAGATATAGACAGAGAAAATGAACATCTAAAAGTCAATCTATTTTATACTCTACCCCAAATATACCAAAATCAATGAACAAAAAGCAATAGGAGAGAAGATCGGTAACTATACCTTTTAACCCACGTTTGGTGATGATCTCCTCAAGCTCTGTAGTTCCAAAGATTGCAAGTCTCCTCCCAAGGCTGACCTGCATCCAAAACAAGGAAAGCAAGGACTACAAGCATGTTATTTATATTCATAAATTAGGTTTATATATCAAAATCTATGTATAAATCAAATAAAATACACAAAAGATCATCATTTGGGATAGGGAAAAGAGATTCTTTTATTCATCAAACAAATAGTGAAACTTACAATCCTTGTCGACCACCATTCTACGAACCTAGTCCGGGATCCTCTTAAGAATAGTCCAAGTGCACCTTCAATAATCCTCTTCTCACAATCTAGTTATCACCTCAAGGAAAGGGAATGGATTGGATGGAAGAAAAAGGGGTTGAAGAGGGAATGTTGAGGTAGTATCTCACAAAAGGTAGAAAATGCGTGGGTAAGGAAGGGAAGTGAAATTGGGTAGAGTTTCACTATTCTTATGCGTAGTTGTGAAATGAGACCCTAACACCTCCTTTTATATGAAAAAAGGATGGTTATTCGGTTGGGGAATGGGCTATAGCAGGTGAATTGGTTGGGAAACCTCTAATAGCCTGTGAATTCCACCAAATTCCTTACAAATTTTTAATTTTTGCAACTTTTGGAGGTATACGCAGGTTGTGTATTGTGCAACAAGCGTATGTACGTGGGATTTATAGTATGCAGCAAGCATATGTACACGGGATTTAGTGGTGCAAGGAACATACATGCTCTAAAAATTGGTTTTTTAAGTAGAGCTTCTCACCAATAATTTGGTAAATTATGCAAGTAAGAGAGTGAATTCCATGTATGAATTTTAGGGCTATAACAGATTCCCCATAATGTGTGAGGTCATAAGAGAAACTGATGGCTGAAATACATTACAACATCTTCACCAATGCACAAAATAGAGTGAGCCCAAGACCAAAGTTCGAGAGGTGTCATCTGCAAAACAACAATTGTATCTTCGAGGCAAGTATACCCATGCTCGGGATGAACTGAATAATGGTTGTCAATCAAATACACTACAAATCCATGTCATATAACTATATAGAGTGTAGCTGCGAGAAATACACAACGGATCTACATCTCAAAATCAGTCGAAGATATACGAGCATAGTATTTATCTTCAAGAAGATAGTGACGCCTACGGCTGGAGATGAAGCCTTCATAGCTCGAGAAAAAAATTCAATAACTTTAAAAATCAGGTAGGATTACAATGGGAGTGTATAAATCACTACCTTGAGGTCTTCGAAAATCCGTCGGGAAAATACTGGAGTATCTCAATGATCAGGCATAGAACTTCATTGATTTCGAATATGGACTTGACTAGAATCTCGGGATGACCGACTCATGAAATTCAAGAGATAAACTGCAGAAAGGTTGACTCAGGTTGGGTAAAAATTCCCTTGGACAAAAGCACGAAAGATGATTAGACTCAGGAAGCATGAGATTGACATAAGTTTGTGATGCAAGAGGCAATGCAAACTCTCCATATGTTTGGAAGAGTAACCAAATGAAGGAGGACACAACTCTATGTAGCGAGAAAATCTTCCTAAGGTCATACTAGATCCCAATGCTTGATGAAAAAACGAAAGGATGTGCTTTGCCCAAGGGAAACTATCTTTGCTTCCAAAAAAAAATGTGTATTTCTCATCCCCTCTTTTTGGAATATTTGATTTTGTTTTGTCTTTTTCAATTTTTTAAAGAGCTTGAAAGAGAATAAGAGAATTCTACGTTACAAAGGAGGAACGAGTGTCGTGACAAGAAAACTGGTTCCAAGCGCATAGAACACACTAATTCTCAAGGAAAAGATACATGTGCAGGATAAGGACACTCAGGAAAAATTCCTCCATGGGTCAAGGTGTCAGGTCACAGAGGCAAGAATTGTTGCAAGGCTTGTGTATAAGGAATGCTTCAAAGGTTCAGTTAAGAACAACATGGAGTTGGCATTAGGCCAAAGACGCAAAGATGAGACCCACAATGTGATTCAACATGACACAGTAAGACCCCCTTCTATGTAATTTTTTATGAGCCGAGAGAAGGTAAGCTCAGTAGTTTTTTCACATTTAGAGAGTCTAAAAAAATATAAAAAGAAGAGTCTAGGGAGTACCTTTTTCAAAGTTAGTCTATTCGGTTCAAAAAAAGGTTAAACTTGCACCGAAAATACGTCTATTCAAAACCATTTTAACGAGTGTGACAAAAACAAGATCACTCGGCAAGATTTTCAATTTTAAGAATTCTAAAAAGAGCTTAACTATGGACTCATAGCCTTTTTCTGAGTTTAGTCTCCTTAGCTCGAAAAGGTATAAAAGTAACTGAGGAGAACTCTCTTGGCAAGACGAATCTCCCAAGGCGTACCTTTTTCCGCTATAATCTATTGGCTGGAAAAAGGGTTAAACTCATGCCAATAGATGTTCTTCTGGACCAACTTAATGAGTGTGAAGGAACAAGGTCACTCAACGATATTTTCAATTTTAGGGAGTCTAAAAAGAGATTAGCTATGGGCTCCAGGGGGGTTCCTTTTTCGTAAGTAATCTCCAAGGCTCGAAAAAGGTGATAAACCAAAACCAAGGAGAATGTTCATTTTTCGAAGATTTAGTCCCTCGTGCCTGAAAAAGTGTTAAACTTACGCTTGGAATACTCTTAGTGAACTGGAGTTCCTAGAGCATACCTATATTTGTAAAATTATTCATCCAGACCGAAAAAGGGGTAAACTACCACCAAACATATGTGCCTTCAAATTTGAGTTTGGCGAGTGTGAAGGGAAACAAGATCGCTCGAAAATATTTTCATTTTTATAGAGTCTAAAAAGGGATTAAAGAAGACTCCATGGAGATAATTTTCTTAGTTAATCCAGATGATATCGAAAAGAATAAATACAGTCTCGTTGAATGTTTCTTTCGAATTTCAAAGTGAGCTTGAAAGACAACAAAGTGTTCTCATTAGGGAGTCTCGAGGGCAAGGCCTAGAATGATGGTGAACAGAATAATGAGGCTTCATCTCGTAATCATGATAGGACTAACAAGTACTCCCAAGCCTATAGTCATTATTGACAACATGGATGCCAAAAATATAGGAAGGATCTACCTAGGGAATCCATGTAAAAGTAGGCTCTACCACCTAATTACTACACTTATAAAGAAGCAATGAAGGTTCCATGTCACACTTCAGTGGGTTAGATCCTATGGAAAAGAGAAAAGGACAATGAGATGCAGAAAGTGGGAATAAAATCCTAACTTATATGCAAAAATTTGGAAAAAATGACTTTTACCAAAGGATACCAAAAAATGTGACCCATCCCAAAAAATTACCAAACTGAAAGAAAAAGACTACTAGAACGATCAATAGAAAACTCAGAAGTGAAATCAAGTGATCACCAAGCCAGGGAAAAATACAAAGTGGGGGGGAAGGGGGAAAAAAGGGCCAAAAAAGTCTATAAATAGAAGTGGACAACTCATTTTTACCATAGCAATTTGAAAATCAACCAAAAGGTAAAAAGACCCCTTTGCTAAAAGAGTGGATTCTAGGAGCTTCAGTGGATGAAACGACCTTATGTTTGGACCAAGTAAGTACAAAACACCTAGACTTGCAGTTCAATTCTTTCTTTTATCTTTAATTTTGTGTTTGGAGGGGGCATGCTCTTGTAAAAAGAGCGGCCCTACGTGTACGCGGGTTGTCCAAGGCCAACCCACGTATGTACTTGGGAAGAAGAATAAACAACCCACGTACATACACGATTGTGTACAAAGAATCCTACGTACACCCTCTAGTACTTTGAAAAAATAAAAAGAAAGTGTTGACTCATATGAGGATATCGACGTCCTAGTCGAGGAGGACCCTATAGCCATTGTCGCACTAAAACAATGTGGGTTATGGAAGTTCTTCTAGTGTCCATTTATGAGGGCACAATTGAGGTTTGTCAATTCTGTTATGGAGTATGGGCATCCTAATGTTGAGGCCTTCATGCTAGAGTGTCAATCACTTACCCCAACCAGAGACAAAATTTACTTCTTGATTGGCTTCTCGAGAAGAGGGGAACCAGTTAACTTGAGAACATTTCCTCCAGGGTCTTTCAACATCGAGGACTACATTCAGATGTATTGTGAGGCCAACACTGAGAAGGTAGGTTCTCATATGCCAATCCACAAGATCACCAACTATCTTTGTGTGTGATATTACTTTTGATCAAGTGGATTACTAGATCCACAACCCTTCAACAAACCTCCCAGGCACATATGCATTATGCCATTCAGTGTTTGGAGGCCACCATTTTTTACTGGAGTACTACCATGCTGGTATGCATGAAGAAACAACTTACAAAGTGGCAACAGTGTACCAAAACGAAATTCGGGTTTGGTACTATATTTTTCTCCTTATTCATTGAGAGGGTGTCCAGTCTCAATCCCAGAGAGACAGTAGGGGGGCATGTAGCCTCCTTTCTAGTAGTGAGAATGTGGGAAACATTGTTTCCTATACATGGGGGAGGGAGGACCATAGAGGCATTCAATGATAAATTGTTTGACTGGTGGGAACATCAGATATCTGTTATCAAGGATTACCCATATGTAGGGATCAACTTCACCAGAGACCTAGACATGTTTGTGCCTCCCAACGAGGAGTGAGGTGAGACAAATAACATATATTTAAAATTTTATTTAATTTTTAATTTTCATATATATCCTTTTTATGTATGTATATAGTACTAACTCGCGTATTTGTTATGTACATATGTGAGGCATGTACGACCAACAGACTTCGGCAGGACTCGACGATGTCCTTGACCTAAGGTAGGACCAACAACAACAAGAGGACCAAAAACTGCAGGGGGACCCCCAACCAGAGAGGCTGGAAGAGTCTTGGGACGAGTGGAGCGCAACCTCACTATGCTCACTCGTGTTGTTCCTATGGTTGAGATCGAGGATCTCCCCCCTATTATGCAGCCACATGTAGTAGGGGTGCCTTGGGCTTGGGTCTAGTTGTTCCAACATTTGGTGAATGTTGTTGTACACTATATCAGGGTCAATAGGCTTCGTCCTTAGATAGCATTAGACCATTGATGTGTCAAGGGAACTTTTTTGTACCATATGTATTTTTTGAGGGCATAATCCCAATGATGTAGAATGATCACTTTTGAGGATTTCATGCCCACCTATGTACTCATAACACTATTTTTTGGAAACACACACACACACACACACACACACACACACATATACATATTTCTTGTCTTATGGATGACATTTTTACAAATGTATTTACATGTGTATGTGTGTGATTTTATTTTTAAATGTGAGCAACATGCCAAACTAAAACTTGATTAGCTAGAGTATCTGTTAGATGATTGAATATCCTAGGAACATGGATATACATAATGTAATCGAAAGGTAGTTGTATGAGACATAACCTAAGGAATCGTTGGTGCAGAATGGGATCATAAACGCGGTAAACCCCATTTAACTGGGACACAACCACCCAAACATCTAGGTAGACACAGAGGCGAGAAATGCCATGTGATAAAGCATCATGAAGCAATTCTATCACTGTGTTGTATTTGACAACATTGTTTGTAGCATTTCTTAGACAAATACCTACCTATAGAAACTGGCCTCCAGGTGTGAAAATCACCCAAGCTGCGGAAGCAATCCTCCGAGTGTGTCGGCTAGCATCGTCCGCGAACCCAAAATAAGCCTCCAATTCACTTGACATCTTCCACAGTGAAAAAGAAGATATAAATAAATACACATTGACAAAACAAATGTATAAGAGGCTATACATATATACAAGAAGTCACTCAGGTGACCAACCTAAGAGTAATACTTCTTAAGGTAGAGCCCATTTCTCGGCTTCGCTAAGGCATTTCCTTCAAAATCAACGAGACGGTAAGAACCATTCTCCAAGACCGCTTTCACAATGAACGGTCTGAACCACATGGGCTTGAACTTTCCTTCCCCCAGGGGATCTTTGTCTTGATCATAGACCAGGACAAGATCACCTTCAGAGAAAATTTGAGGACGAACAAACCGATCGTACTGACACTTGAATTGTTGCTTATGGGCCTCATTGGCTAAAGTTGCATCACGATGTTTCTCATCGAGCTGCTCAAGATATAGAAGGCATTCTTCAAGCAGTGAGGTGTCCAGTAGTAACTCCACTGCCAAATTTAAAGAAGGAATTTGACATTCAATAGGTAAGACTTCTTCCAGCCCGTATACGAGTTGAAAAGGCAAAAAATCGATGGTAGTATTCACAGACGTTTGATAGGCCTATAACGATGAATATAATATCAAATTCCAATTTGACTTGGCAGAATTGATCTCCCGCTGAAGAATATTCTTGAGAGACTTATTCACAACTTCAACTTGACCATTCGTTTGCAGGTAATAAGGTGACGAATGTTCTTGTTTGAACCTAAGTTTTGACGTTAACTCAATCATCATTTTGTTTTGGAAGTGACTCCCATGGTCAATGACAATCTCCTTCGGGATACCAAACCTTGCTACTATATGATTAAAGATGAAAACAGCCATAGTTTTTCCATCATTGCTAAACGTTGGCATAGCTTCGACCCACTTTGTGAAGTAGTCTACTGCTACGATGATGTAACGATGCCCCCTGGATGAGGCCGAGTGACATGTAGGAAATTCAATACCCCACTTGGTGAAAGGACCAACAACAATGACTCGAAACATAGGAGCAGTATGTGCCCGCATCTTTCAATAGAAGATCTTCCACAAGTGGCACTTCTTGACCACCTCTACACAATATTTGATTAATGAGGGCCAGAAGTAACCTGCACGTAGAATATTTTGGGTTGTTGCCAACCCAAACAAATGAACACCACATGCTTTGTTTTGATAGTCATTGAAAACGAGCTTTGGTTCCCATGTGTAAGGCATCGCCGAAGAATTCAATCTACACCTCGATGATACAACGTGTCATCGAGGATATGATAGTTTCGCGTCTGATGTCGAATTTATCGACGCTCATCGTGGGAAGAAGAAGTATGGAATTTCAAATTCTGGAGATACACAAGTATATCTCCATACCAGGGGTACGAAGATGCAATTAGAAAAATATATCCATTAATAGGATATTTTTCGGGCATGATATCACTAGATTCGATCGGAAGTTCTGATATGAGTTCGACAAAGACCAACAACTTTTTGAATTTCACAAAAACAAAATCCAAGTCAAATTCCTATAAGATGACTATCCATCTACTAATATTTCTGCCAATGACCCTTCGTGTTAACACATATTGGAAAGGGTTGATGACAACGATGACGGTGGTCTTGCAAAGAAAAATGTAGTGACAGAACCGTTGGACAGCATGGAAAGTCGCCAAAGAAAGTTTCTCAACATGAGAGTAGTTGAGTTCTGGCCCAAATAGGCCTTGGCTAAGGTAATATATAACGGTCTCCTCGAGAATATAATCTTCTTGAATCGAGACCATGATGATGGTAGACTCCACAACAGCCAAATATAACACGAAATATTTGTTATAATCAGAAGGATGGAGATGAGGGGAAGACGTCAGGGCATGTTTCAATGCTTCAAAGGAGCACTGAGCAACTTCATCCCAACAGAATGGAACCCCTTTTTTCAAAAGACACATAAATCCTTTATTGATTTCATCATAATTCAAGACAAAACGTCGAAGAAAATTCGCTTTCCCCTGTAAGCTATGAAGTTGGGGTATCATGCACAGGGGAGGAAAATGAACTATCACCTCAACCTTGAGAGGATAGACCATGATCCCTGTTGTCAATACAATAAAACCTAAAATATGACTTGACATCACGTAGAAACTTCACTTGTTAGGATTCAAGTGAATCATATAATAGCAAAATCTCTCAAAGATTAGTCGTAGATGGGTGAGATGATCATATCTCTTCTGAGAACGTGATGTTAGATCATCAAGGTATGCCTCGATTATGTGTTTGAGGTCGTGAAGAGAACAACATGGCTTGTTGAAAGGTGGCTCTAGTATTATTCAAGCCAAAAGGCACCTTACGATATGCAAAGGTACCCCAAGGACAAATAAAATTTGTTTTATGTTGGTCTTCAGTTTGATTTGAATCTTATTATATCCCGAAAAATTGTCCATGAATGAAAAGACCTCACAACCCGCACATTCATCGACAATCTGATCGATAAATGGGGTAGGGAAATTGTCTTTTGTGCGGGCCTTATTCAAATCACAAAATTCCATACAAACATGAATCGTTCCCTGTTTCTTGTTAACCAGAACCAGGTTTGACACCCATTCTATCAATTGTACAGGGTAGACAAAACGGACTTTGAGCAGTTTTTCTACTTCCTCCTTGATTGTTGTCGCTTTTCGAGGATTAACTAGATGAAGCTTCTGTCAGACCGGTTTGGCATCAGGATAGGTTGTGATTTCATGTTCGACAATTCATGGGTCTATGCTTGGCATTTCCTCGTAAGACCAGGAAAAAATGTCGTAGAAATCTTTGAATAACTCGGTGTAAGTTTGAATCTCTTCGGGGAGGAATCTACTCTGACGAAAACATTCTCCACGACACAAGAGGTTTTGGAGATGTTGATTGGAATCGTTGTAGCAATTATTTCCATGTTACCCTTGACATAAACTCTTTGCGTAGCCAGAGGATTGATAGGACAAGGATTATCTCCATTCACGATGAAAACAAATGCTCTCGCCTTTATTCTCCTTAGCTGGGGAAAGAAGTAAGATCTATGATGTAGATCATCCCAAGGTCTATCAGGGCTAGTCATTGCTTCAAGAATCGCCTCGTCAGAGGGCAAGACCAAGTCTAAAGGATCTTGAGTGGAAAGAGAATCTTGAGCCCAAATAGGCTCGAGAATTGGATCTAACTCTTGTGAGGGATCCGGATCGGGGTTGGCCAAAGTTTGTTGGATAATGTTGTATGCAACCTCAGCCACGGATAAGGGCATTGTCATGCCACGGTTCCCTATCCCTTCCATCGAGGCCGATGGCGAAGGTAAAGTCCATGGATCGTTAAAGTAGCTTGTTCGAAACGATGATACTTTCATGGTATAGCCCGAGGGACTTGAGTAGTGAAAGGGGTACATTTATTTCGTTATGCAGGTTGTGGAGAAGAGTCTTGGAGGATTGGGATTTTTATTGGAGTTTGGAACTTGGGTTTTGGGTTGCTAAGAGTTGAGAGCAGAGAACCAAAGGGATAGATCTCCTTATGGACTCATAGCCTCAGCTTGGGGGTGGTCTAATGTTGAAAGAAAATGAACAACAACACCTATGGATGGGAGGTTCATCCTTTGTATGTAGTCAACTAGTTATATTTATAAACATCTAAGTGTCCTATTGTTTTAATAGGATGATTCCATTATGTAATTGATTATTGAATGTTGTATGTTGTTGTGTGCATACTTGGTGCATTCATGTTTTTATAAATGTTGTAGATGCATGGGTAAATAAACATATTCTTTTGTTGTAATTTTTATGGGCTTTTTCCCCCTTTGTTTTCTTTGATATGTATGGGGTCATTTTAAAATTCACTTCTAACAGGCTAAGTCATTTTTCCAAAGTGAAGGAACTCAACATGCATACTGGGTACATTATATATATATATATATACACCATGTGTCAACTTCATGTTGAGCATGTAAGGAATTACAAGACTCCTTCATATTGAGCAACACACCATACCATAATAAATTTTGTATTTTTAATTGCATTATATGTGTGTGTGTGTGTAAAGAAATTTGATACTAAAATATTTTACTTGAGATGGACATTGAAATATTTTTTTTGTTATTAATATTTTTTTAAATGTCACATGTCAATTCCATGTTAATCACTCAAGGAATTAGAGATCTCCCCCATAATCACATGTAAAGAGAAAATATTAATTGAGCATGGAAGGAATTACACGTTTTGCTCATATATAATAATAACATAGTCAAGTGAAAGTTAATATCATGCTAAGGTTAAACCAAGAGAGTTGAACCCATGACAAACAACAAGCAAGAAATATCTCTCTCTCTCTCTCTCTCTCTCTCTCTCTCTCTCTCTCTCTCTC
>JASDQU010014349.1:166028-181131 GCA_032191745.1 Picea mariana
GTCCGTTTTATTCTGTCTTTCTTTTCTATATGTGCGGTTGATATATTTTTCCTTATATTTTACACAAATTCTTCCATGGTAATGTCTTGTACGTAGTCCTTACCAGCTTGTTTTCAGCTTTTATATATATATATATATATATATATATATATATATATATAAACTGAAAACAAGCTCGTAGGAATATATATATATATATATATATATATATTTTTGTTTGTTTGTCCAAATTATTTTGTTGGTGTATGTTTTTGACCTGGGGTTAAAGTGTAAAGAGGATTTAATATCTAGCTTTTAATATATGAAGTTTAAAATTAGTTTAAAATTAAATTTTTAGATATTTTATAATGTTTTGTTTGAAATCTTATGATTATCATAATTGGAAATTGGGTATTTATGAGATATTAATGAGAAGTTGAAATTTAGTTTTAGATTATGATTTAAAATTGTTTTTAATTAATTAAGATTTATTTATTTTTATTGTAAGAAAATAAATTAAAAACTTAAAATTAAAATTAATGTAGCTAACATATTATAATCTTGAAATTGTTTTAATAGAGAATAGATGAATAATCATAAATATTATAAGCTTTTTCATGCTTTGAAATAAAAATACTCATGAATATTAAAAAAAATACACATTCATCCCACATTACTAGAAAATCTAACATAGATGATGCTTAAAGGTGTTCTACACATTAAAATAATATATTAAAATATTAATAATAGTTGTATATATATTCAACAAAAACAACATATAACATATAGATCTATTTAAAGGTATTAATCATTCCTCCCAACCAACCAAGCTACAATCAATAGACAAATAAATAAAATTATGTATATTTTATAACCAAATCCAAAATAATTTTATAACCTATAATCTCAAAATTAAAGGAAATACCTTATATCTCATCCTCCTCTTAGAGACAAGTCTCTCCTCCATTGAGAGCACAACTATGTATATATACCTATTGTATAAGAAAAAGTTAAACAACATGGAAGACAAGAGGCTTCCTAAAATTGTTTTCATTTTGCAGAATAAAGATACTATTAAAAATATCATTAAATCAAAATTTAAGGAGAAAATGTGGTATGATAAAAAGTTATAGGAAAAAAGAAAATTAAGGTATTATAAGGAGGTAATCAACCATAATATAGAAGATCAATATTATCTCTCTATTTTGACAAGTGTAAAGAAAAAGATAAGCATTGCTAAGATAAGAACAAATTCTCACTAGCTACATAGTGGGACTGGGTGTTGGTCAATTCCTAAAATTCCTTGGGACCAAAGAGTGTGTCACCTTTGTGAGACTAAGAAGGTTGAAGATGAAAAACAATTTCTCTTAAATTGTCCAACCTATACCCAGATTAGATCTCAATTTCAAAATATCTATCACACTACCAACCTCCTATCCTTATAATTGAGCAAAACTATGGTGATCTTGGAAAACTTCTCTTAATGTTTTTTGAGCATAAAAACAAAATTATAAAGAATTGCTAACAATCCCTCCTAAGGTGAGATATGTATTGGACCTTAATCATCATCATTCGTCATACAAAATTATATATATAAATAATAACATAAAATATTTTAATATATATTAATATATTATAAAATATATTAATAGTTTTTAATACTTTAATATTAATGTATTAAACCAACATAGATCTATCTTAACCCATGATGTATTAAGGGCTGAGAGGGATCAAATCTCTTGAGGTGAAAACATTTTTTAGAGTGCAAAACTTGAGGAAAGGTTAAAAGTTTTCACCTAGAGAGGTTTCATCCCTCTGGGGACTTGATAATTGGAGGTTAAGATAGATATTATATTTATAAAAGAATTATCATTAAAATATATTTTTATATTTAAAATTATTTAATTTTAAAAATACAATATTTTTAAATAATATATTTATTAATTATTTATCATTAAAAATATATTTATATTTTAAATTATTTAGGTTATTTAACATGAGTGGTGAGTTCAAGTGGTTATGAGATAGAAGTGATGGATCATGGGAAGGTACTCCAAAGGTGATGGATCATGGAAAAGTGATTTTTAGTGAGAGTTTCCTTTGAAAAAAAAAATTATCCAAATCTTTTAAAAATATGTCAAAATTTTTAAACACAATGTTTTGTAGCTAAAATTTATAAATAAAATGTAATCCCAAAAAACTCAAGATTATATTTCAGCTAAAAATACTCAACTAAGTGTTATAGTGTAGGTTGGGAAAATCCCAAACCGACCACAAAAGAAAGTGCTACAACTAAGGAACATTACACCCAATGTCACCTCGATGTAGGTCCCACACTTCAAGAGTGAATAGGTCACTCTAGGGAGGCAATCTCGGTGACCTTAGTGGGAATGAGACGGAGATGGATGGAGATGGAATGTAAGTCCCTAGAGGTCAAGTCTAAATGGTATGAAGGTCTTGGAATGAGATGTTCATAAGGTCAAAGGGTTGGCAAGTATGTGAGTAACCTGCAAATGGTAGAATACCTACCCGAGACACAAGAAAAACAAGCATGTGTTGCAATATAATCAAGTGGAAAAGAAAGTGAAGCTTGTTGTCCCTAATAAAAATAGTTAATAACTAATGTATATCAGAAAATAAAGATGTCTAAATCAGCATGAAGTGAACAAAATATTAGTTAATCATGTCCAAAACAAAATTAGCAAATGACTATAAGTTATGTAAGGCACTTTGAGACTAAACAAGAGGGTTGTTATGAAGTAATTTTCTGCAGAAAATTATCATTCTTATGGCTATAGAATTCATAGGTGTACAACAGCAAAATAAACCACCAAAAAGTTCCTCAAATTAGCCTAAAAAGTGCACTCTAATTAGTAGATTAGGTGAGTAAACTTTGGAGGGATTCTTAGGGTTAGTTTGTGAGATATTAGTGGTCTATGGTTAGGGTTTTTTGCATCCTTATGGCTGTAGGAAAAAAATAATTGCATCAAGAAAACTATTGGGAGAAAGAGGATGCCTCAATGTGGCAAGAGAGCCAAGGGCTCAAAGAAAAATTTCCAAAAGAGATAGACTTATAATTCGCAAAACTCATGTTTCCCAAGGCAGTGATTTTATATCTCCAATGCAACAAATAAATGACTAGTGCCTTTGAAAAAAGGGTTAACGGAGTCAAGAAAAGAAATATCTAGAGGTACTACCTCCTTGGGGGTGTAAATCTTCTTACTCCCAAAGGCAAGTATCTGTAGCTAGGGTTTGAATATGAAAGGTGTAAATCCTGTTACTTCCTCAACCAAACCCTTGCAACATCAACAATCTTAAGTGTAAAAATGATGAAGACTAGAGTGGGGGTGTAAATCCTTATACTTCCCACTTATTTCCTAGCACAATAATCTTGACTTGACACAGATGATAGCATGAAAGTAAAAGACCATACCAATTTAAAGGAAAATTCTAAGACAATCAACCATAAGAGAAAAAGATAATCCTTCCATGGATAGCACTACACTTCCATCAACCATTCACCAAAAGATAGCCATAAACAAGAGCAAAAAAGACAATTTTCCAAAGGTAGCGAAAATTTCAAACCAATGTCTTCTCACAAGAGGCAGAGTTATGTTATGATGAGACCTTATGGTATCTTATTTATACAAAATGTCACTAATGCGACTTGTCCATATATTTGTGGGTAAACAACAAGACTAGGGGTCAAAAACCCTAATATTCCCCCCTTAACAAAATAATATTAAACAATTCATCTAAAATTCACTCTTGCACATAAGAAAAACCCTAATTCATATGGATGTCACTCCTCTAGGGGACGTTTTGGCACGAAAAATAGGTCGTTGGTGATGGAGGATAGTGGAGAGGCTTCCCAAAGCCACATGTCAAGAATCAAGACCACTTACTTCATGATTCCTTCAAAAGTTCCTTGTGCCAATGCATGTCACCTCACAACTAATCCCTAACCCCCACTAGGTGACGTATGCCTCTAGATGTGACATTTTGTCTCTCCTAGGAAAAATGTTTGGCATGTGGGGGATAGGCTACGTCGTCCAAGTCATATTTAAGGCCTTCCAAGTTTTATCTTTCTCATCCGTCATGCGGGCCCTTGGCATCCACCTGTGGGCTTCAAGCCCCATGGAAGCCCAAGCTAGGCTTGTTCTTCCAAAACTGTCCACCAACTAGGTCCTGCAAAGAAAAATAAGCACGCCCTCAAAGGATCTCAATTCATAACATCATGATAAGTGATTCCAATCAATAAATGATCTATCTAAGCACGTGCATCAAACAACACTATATCAAACAATTAATTGCTCAGAGACATTATGTGACTTGTTAAGCTTGAGTGTGGGAGGGTTGACGAGGTGTCCTATTGGGTATATCTTTCCCTAGGTCAAGGAGAGTTTCCAAGAGATCCCTCTCTAATCCATGTAAATTGGGTGAAGTGGTTGGGGTTAAGATTCAATGGGCTTAGGGTTCATGACCTACAAGAGGTCATAGTGTCTCATTCATGGGTTCCTTTGTAGAGGGCGTGTGGTAACTTCGTTTGCAATGCACTTTTTCCAAGCACATTATTTTCCATTATTTTATTCTTTCATAATTTTAAGGAAAGGTTGAAGTCCATTTCCCTGGCGTGGTGTCCAGATAATGGAAATGTCACCCACAAACACTAGTGGAAATGAGAAGGCTAGCTTGTGATGAGAGCTCATTTCTCTCAGCTATGCAACTGAGAACCATTACCTTGGATTGGTGACCAGATGATGGTAATTTCATACCACTAGATACTCATGGACATGATAGGTTGGCCCATGATGAGACCCCCTATCCTTCAACTAACCTTTTAAGCACTTTTAATCATATTTTATTGTGTCTCCCCATTTACTCAAAGATAAGTGTTTCATTGCTTTCTTGGGTGATCCATGGGTGAAACATATAGAAGGTTCATACATAGTCTTTTATCTTTTACCCAACATCAATCCCTCTGGGCCTTTAGCCACTTTTTCTTATAGAATGAGGGAAAACCCCTTCTTGGGTCAATAAACCATAAAATCCCAAGATATAAGAAAATGGGGGGAAATAATGATGAAAATTGGTAAGTATGGTCGGGAATGATACAATGGCTCTTCAATGGAGTTCCTAGTAGAAAACCCATCCCTAAGGAAGACCACTTACCATGGAACAATGTCAACCACCAAGGTGAAGCAGGGCAAAAGGCATAATGTCCAAGCATATATCATGAAATATAGAGAAATATAAGATAAAACATACTCAAATGGCTTAAATATTAAAATGATGCTTACCATAATACTAAATTTTACCTCATGGAGCAAGGCCCACTGCCTTCCGGAAGCTAGCTGATGTGGTGGATTCCAGCTGGAAGTTTGTGACCATCTGTGGTGGTGAGAGAAGTATCCAACTTTGAAAAAGTGTATTTCTTGTCACGTAGTCTCTTAGAACTCCATATATACAACATGAGGGCCTCGAGACATAATATCCTTAGTTATCCACAAAATGGGGATAACATCTAGCTCCTACTTGGGGACATGTGCTCATTGTAGAGTGCATAAGAACCACAACATCTCCTAGTAGATATGTTCCTACCAAAAACTCAGAAAAATGGATCAAATAATCTAGGGTGGTGCTATCACCCTTCATTCGTATATATATAGAAATCCAAAAATGAAAACTAATCTAGAAAAGAATTTTTTTGACATTTTTTTAAAATTTCTAAACTAAGCATGAAATCAATATGAAAGTAGAGGAAAATGAAAATGAAATGCATATAAACTAGTATGAGAAAAAAATATGTACATGCATGGGAAAACAAGATGACTTACCTACTTACCTGGGGCATGGGACCTGAAGAAGTCATCTTCCCCCTTGGAAATAATGTATGAGGAGAGATCCATTTACTGGTAGTGGCATCCTCATCCCTTCTGTCTTTGATAAGTAGAAAGAGTCTGGACCTGACTCTTCCTCTATTTTGTAGGGGCCTAGCCAAATATTATCGAAATTTTGATGCATCCCCGCTTTTTCTCTTCTTTTGTCCCACAGTAAGACTCGATCTGTTCCTTGAAGTCTCTTTTTCTTTCCTTCCAATAAAAAGTTAATTTTATTTTATCTTGATTCCTTTTCATTTGATCGAGGGACATTATTTGAGTCTCATCCAATTCCATGAGTTGATCGATTCATCCCTGTAATGCTTATTTATCTGTACTGAATTGTCAAGATATTTGTAATGTTGGAATTTTGAGATTTATAGGAAAGTGAGCCTCTAATCCATACACCAACTCAAAAGGGGTTCTTTTGGTGGAAGTCTTGGAAGTTGTGCGGTCATCCCATAGGGAATACTTAATCTTACCATCCCAACTCTTTTTGTTTTCCCCAACAATATTTTTCACAATGTTCATGATGTTTTTGTTGTTGGATTTCGCCAACCCATTCCCTTGAGGATAATAATTTGAATAAGGTGATAAAACAATCCCATACTTGAAACAAAAATCATTGAGCGCCATTGAGCTAAATGCTTTGGAATTGTTAATGGTTATCTTAGCAGGGACACCAAATCTAGTAATAATCTTTTCCTCAAGGAATTTCATCACAACTTCTTCCATTTATTTATTTGTTGGGATAGATTCCACCCATCTAGTGAAGTAATAAGTGGCGTTCGAAATCCATCGATATCTGTTACTATAATTGTCTTTGAATTCACCAATGAAATCAAGTCCCCATTGTTGAAAGGATGTTTCCACAATGACTGGCTTGACTGGCTTGAGGGGAAGATAATTGACATGGTTGACAAGATATAACATGTCTATGTGTGTCAAAGAAAATAGTAGGCCAATAGTATCCTACTCTCAAAATATTATGGGCAGTGGTGTGTGCTGCAAAATGGCCTCCACAATGTCTTGCATGGAGTTCAGTCATTAACCTATCAACTTCTTATTTATCAACACATATGAGGATCACCCCATCTAGGTTCCTCCACCCGAGACCATTCTCTATTAGGAAATAATTCATAGCTTTGAGCCTTAGGAGTCTTCTCTTTTGTTCCACTAAATGATCAAGGCATGTGAGGTTTTTCAAAAAATAAATGATATATGAATACCATTCATTGTTTTAAATTTCACTCATGAAAACATTGACTTGTTCATTCTCTCCTACTTCAATGGCCTCTTGATTTCTTTCTGTCATCATTGTTTCCATCCCTTGTCCCTTAATTATTTTGGCTGGTTTGATCTCCAAATTGTACTCCTGTATTTGTGACACCCACTTTCCCCATGATCCAAGGAAATCCTATTGTGATAAAACATCCTTTACGGCGAGGTAAGGGACAAAGGCCTTGATCATATTGTATCCCACATAAGTTTGAAAGTGTTGGATAGACTTGACTAGAGCATAATCTTGTTTTTCCGTAATGGTGTAATTCAATTCTGAGTCTCTAATAATTTTTCTTATGAAAGTGATTGGTTGTTCGTCCCCTTGATCATTATTTTGTAATAACAACCCTACAATTGTATCCTTTGAAGAAAAAGAAAAAAATATGAAGTATTTGGAAAATTTTGGGCTAACCAAGATTGGTGCAACATTTATTTCCTACTTAAAATGTTTGAAATATGACCTACCTTCACTTTCCCATTCAAAACAAGCATCCTTTTTTAATAACTTTTTAAGGGGTTTAACAATTTTGGTAAAGTTTGGGACAAATATATTGATAAAGTTAATCTGACCAAAGAAGGATTGCAACGCTTTCTTGTCTTTGGGAAGATGGATTTTGTTGATGGATTCAACCCTGGTAGGATATATGGTGATTCCATATTTAGAAATGATGTGGCCTAGTAACTTATCTTTGTAGACACCAAAAATTGATTTCTTAGGGTTGAGAGAAATGTCATACTCCCTACATCTCTAGAAAATAGTTCTTAAGTGTTGGATATGTTGTTCCCTCTTTTTAGATATGGCATTCAGATCATCCTAATATATCTCTATAAGCTTCCCAATCAGATCCCTGAAAGCATAGTCCATGGCTCGTTGAAAAGTAGCTCCTGTGTTGGTGAGTCCAAAAGGCATTCGTAAATACTTATAGGTTACCCAATGGGTGGTAAAGGTTGTTTTGATTTGATCATACTTATTTACCAAGACTTTATTATACACTGAGAAGCCATCAAGCATGGACATCATCTCTGCACTGGTTACCCTTTCCAAAATATATTCCATGTTTGGTAAAGGATAATTTTCTTTGAGTGAAGCCTGGTTTAAGTTTATGAAATTTACACATATCCTGATTTCACTAGTCTTCTTCCTTACAATAATTGGATTACATACCCATGATGAATATCTAATAGGTTCAATTATTCTTGACTCAACCATTTTTTTTAACTCCTTTTTTACTTGTGGAGAAACCTTTGGGTTCATCTTCCTGAGTTTTTGTATGAAAGGATTCATGACATCAATGAGGGGAATGATGTGTTGTATAACATCTTCACGGTAGGTCTTTAGAACTTCGTAATAACAAGAGAAGAAAACTTTGAATTCTCTTATAAGTGTAATCATCTTTTCCCTCTCATCAATTGTTGTTCCTTTACCAAATTTGATTAATTTTGGGCATTCCTCAGTTCCAATTTTTTATTCAATGATATCGTCATTGATTTTTTTCAAAGGTTTCCCTTTATACATATCATTTTAGGCAAATATATTTCCAAACGAACAATACCTTTGGGTAGGGGCTTGTTGGCCACTTCGATGATCTCAATATTTTCTCTCTCATCCAACAGGTTTATTTGAGCTTCAGAGAACTCACCCTCATTCTGAAGAAAACAAAGAAGTTGAATGTCATCGTCAAAAACTTGCCAATGTTCCAAGTTGTCAGGTAACGAGGGTCTGAAGTTTACTTCCACCTTGTAGAGGACAATTTCTTTGGAAAGTTTTAAGGTTGAAGCGGAAACAACAAGGCTCTCTATCAAGTGATTTATTTCCATAGGGATGGCCTCACTGGAAAAGTTGTCAAACCTTTTTGTGGCATCCCAAATATCATCCCTGTATTGTTTTAACCTTGGTTTTTTTGTATCAAACTTCTTATTGAATTGTGAAACAATTAGTTTGGAATCCCCCTTTACATGCGGTATTTTGATGTTCATATTGATGGTCAGGTTAATGCCTAAGATAAGGGCTTCATATTTGACAATGTTGTTTGTGAATTCATACTCGAATCTGTATGAGAAAATGGTAGCCTCGTTATCTAGTGATATTAACACTATCCCCACACCTTAGCATGTGCTTGAGTGTGCACCTTCAAAATCCAAGCCCCGAGATCCTTCCCTTTTTTCTTCATCAATAAAAAGGGAATTTTCCAAAATAAAATTTTTGTCTATACCTTCTTCCAGAACTTCATGGTTTACGTTGATATGTCCTAGATTACTTTCAACTTTGTTCCTTTCCTAGAGAGACACTTCCTTGTTACCTTTATCGATTTTAACCTTTGCTTCCTTGAGAGTTTCTGCAAGAACTTGTTGAAAGTATTGCGAGAATGTTTCGACGGACTACTATGTTGCTTGCCTCTTTTCACAGTCCAAGATCTTACTCGGTGGGAAAGGTGTTTTTTCTAACGTTACATCTCTCTCTTCTTCTAAAATATTGATCATGAGACAGGTTTCCCTTTCGACTTCTTTTTCTTGTTCCTCTTGTAGGAAAGTTCTGACCTATATGGGAAAGTTTGGTGAGACAAAGTCATCAATCTAATTAATCTGAAGAGTCTTTTTGAGGTCTTCTTCTTCATGTATGAGAGATGAGGATAAGTTCCCTTCTATTTCACATGGTCTCTCTTGAACCTCAAACAAAGTGGTAGGACGTCTCTCAATCAGGACCCCATACAGATCTTTCATAGTTGATAAATAGGACTTGAGAATGGTAGCTTTGGAAGGTATTAAATCCTGAGGAAAACATCTTACAAGGGTGTTAAACCTATCATTGAAATCCTTTATATCCTCCTTTGACTTTCTTTTGCAATTGTGGAGCTGATTATACAAGGTTTGATAATCTTTCTTTTTTCCAAATATTTTGGTGAAAAGTTCTTGAAATAGGTTCCAATTTGTGATTTTTCCTAGGGAAATATCATCAAACCAATCATTTTCCCTTCCAATAAAAGTTTAAGTGAAACGTTTCATCAATATATCCTCATGTTGGTCATAGGATTCTATACTACACAAGAAAAGATACAAGTGATCTTCAGGTGCAGTGAGTTCTTCTCTTGAAAATATAGGTAGCCACTCTTTGAATTCATTTGGGAGCTTATGAGGGGATCCAAGGATTTTTGTTATGGTCAAAGTTTTGTGTTCCTCTTTGGTTTGTAGGCTCCAAGTAACGCTTGGAAAGGTAGGTATGGGTGAAATCGGATCCGTGGAAATAACATGTGAGGATGGAAGGATAGGAGAGGTAGATGGATAATTATGAGGGATGGGTGAATTTGGAGGACTAGGCCCTTTGGGTGAGGCATTAAAACCTTTAGAAGGATTTTTAGGAATATGTTTCTTTGGTGGAATGGTGGAGTCATTGTTATGGAATCATTCCCCGATGGAAAGTTGAATATCCCCTTGGATTCTAGACCCTTAATACCAAGACAGAAATATACAAATGGACAATGACATCCCTTTGAGATTTGTCTAACTAGCCAAGAAGAGAGAAGGAGAAAAAGGTGATCGTACCTATTTATGATATTTTTCCTCATTGTTCCAACATGAGCTTGATGTTCAAACTCTTTCACACAACTTTATACCTACAAAACTACGGACAACAAAGGCACACAAGGAAACTACTACTCTAACATATTGGATTAAACAAATTCATCTATAATAGACAAGCATATGGTAGATACACAAACTAGAAGGGAATATGCCAATTATATTGATGATAACTTGAAAGAGACACTTACAATCATGGATGGTGTTACACCAGCTTCTCCAAATCCTCCTCGTCCAACCCCTTGCTTGAAAGATCCACGATCAAAATGACAATACTTTTGCTAATTATTTTTTTCTGTGTTCACCATGAGAATGCCTCCATTTATAGGCTTTGAGAGGCTTAACCACCTTGTTTATATTTGGGATTAGTTGAGGATATGACTCCATCAGTTTTATCATCTCCCTTAGATGCATCCCAAGGGTTAGATTCAAGCCAAACCAACTTAAATCATATTTAGTTGTCCTTAGAGAAAAGGGGGATTTCTTCCCATGATTTTCTCAACCAATTGACGCTCCTTCACAAAGGGAAACATAGAGCTAAAAATCTCCCTGCTATATAGATAGAGAGAGCTAGCGCTCCCTGCATATGAGCAAGGGAGCGTTGATATTCCAAAAACTTGTCAAGATGACCAATTCTCATAGCAAAACACTTTGTTTTGTTTGTCAAATGATGTGGCTTCTTCTTCCAACATGTTCTATAGGATGTATCAAGTGTTTCCATGGTGTTGTTAGCAATGCAACACATTCATAACAAAAATGTGACATTTACAACTCTTGTGACAAAAGTACGACACTTGAGACAATGAGAATGTGACATTATAGAAGTGAGGAATTTTGACGTGTAACAGTTGCCAGACAATATTTTAGAAAAATATTTATCGAAAAGGTGTAAAATCAAAGTTACTCAATGGAGCTACCGAGAAAGATAAGGGATAGAGTATTTGGGAGGGAAGCTTGCCAAAGTGTCATTAGGACATGAAAAGGATTCAAAATCCTCCTCGGCAACGATGCCAAAAATGTTATAGCATAGGTTGTGGTTGGGAAATTCCTGACCCAACCACAAACACAAGTGCTACAACTAAGGAAAACTACACTCATTCTCACCTCGATGTAATTCGCGTACTTCAAGGGTGACTAGGTGACACTAGGGAGGCAATCCCAGTGACCCCAGGGGGAATGAGACAAAGATAGATGAATATGGAAAGGAATTCCCTAAAGGTAAAGTCTAAATGGTATGAATGTCTTGGAATGAGGTATTGGGAATGTCCAAGGGTTTCTAAGTATGTGAGTAACCTGCAAATGGTAGAATAATTTCCCGAGACACAAGAAAAACAAGCATGTGTTGCAATATAATCAAGTGGAAAAGCAAGTGAATATTTCTATCCCTAATAAAAAAAATTAATAACTAATGTATATCAACAAACAAATATGTCTAATCAGCATGAAGTGAACACAATATTAGTTAATAATGTCCAAAACAAAATTTGCAAATGACTATAAATTATATAAGGCAATTTGAGACTAAACAAGAGGGTTGTCATGAAGTAATTTTCTACAGCCAATTATCATCCTTATGTATGTAGAATTCATAGGTTTAAAAATGAAAAATAAACCACCAAAACATGCCTCAAATTATCCGAAAAAGTGCGCCCTAATTAGTAGATTAGGTGAGTAAATTTTGGGGGGATTCATAGGGTTAGTTTGTGAGATATTAGTGATCTAGGGTTAGGTTTTTCTACAGCCTTATGGATGTAGGAAACAAGTAAGTGCATCAAGAAAATAATTTGGGAGAAAGAGGACACCTCAATTAGGCAAGAGAGCCAAGGGATCAAAGAAAACTTTCCAAAAGAGGTAGACTTACAATTCACAAAAATCATGTTTCCCGAGGCAACAATTTTATATCTCTAATGCAACAAATAAATGACTAGTTCCTTTGAAAAAAGGGTTAATGGAGTCAAGCAAAGAAAGAGCTAGAGGTACTACCTCCTTGGGAGTGCAAATCCTCTTACTCCCCAAGTAAAGTATCTCTAGCTAGGGTTTGAAGATGAGGGGTGTAAATCCTCTTACTTCCTCAACCAAACCCTTGCAACATCAACAATATTAAGCATAAAAATGATGAATAATAGAGTGGGGATGTAAATCCTTATACTTCACACTTAGTTCCTAGCACAATAACCTTGACTTGAAACAAATGATAACATGAAAGTAAAAGACCATACCAATTTCAAGGAAAATGCTAATATAATCCACCATAAGAGAAAAAGATAATCCTTTCAAGGCTAGCGTGACACTTCCATCAACCATTCACCAAAAGATAGTCATAAACAAAATCATAAAAGAAACAATTTTCCAAAGGTAGCTAAAATTTTAGACCAATGCCTTCTGACAAGCAGGAGAGTTATGTTATGATGAGACCTTATGGTATCTTATTTATACAAAATGTCACTAAGGTGACTTGCCCACATATTTAGGGGTAAACCACAAGACTAGGGGTCAAAAACACTAATATTTCCCCCTTAAAAAAAATATTAAACAATTCATCTAAAATTCATTCTTGCACATAATAAAAACCCTAATCCATATAGACGTCACCCCTCTAGGGGATGTTTTGGCACTAAAAAGAGGTCGGTGGTGATGGGGGAGAGTGGAGAGGCTTTCCAAAGCCACATGTCAAGAATCAAGACTACTTCCTTCATTATTCCTTCAAAACTTCCTTGTGCCAATGCATCTCACCTCACCACCAAGCCCTAACCCCCTTAGGTGATCCCATGCCTCTAGATGTGACGTTTTGCCTCTCCTAGAAAAATGTTTGGCATGTGGAGCATAGGCTACATCATCCAAGTCATCTTTAATGCCTTCCAAGTTTGATCTTTCTCATCCGCCATGCGTTCCCTTAGCATCCACTTGTGGGCTTCAAGCCCCATGGAAGCGTAAGCTAGGCTTGTTCTTCCAAAACTGTCCACCAACTAGGTCCTGTAAAGAAAAATAATCATGCCTTCTAAGGATCTCAAGTCATAACATCATGATAAGTGAATCCAATCAATAAATCATCCATCTAAGCATGTGCATCAAAGAGCACTATATCAAACAATTAATTGCTCAAAGACACCATGTGACTTGTCAATCTTGAGTGTGGGAGGGTTGACGAGGTGTACTATTAGGTAGATCTTTCCCTAGGTCAACAAGAGTTTCCAAGAGATCCCTCTCTAAGCCATGTAATTTGGTTGAAGTGGTTGGGGTTAAGACTCAATGGGAACAAGAATCATGACATACAAGAGCTCGTAGTGTCTCATTCATGGGTGCCTTTGTAGAGGGTGTGTTGTACTTTCATTTGTAATGCACTTTTTCCAAGCCCATTATTTGCCATTATTTTATTCTTTCATAATTTTAAGGAAAGGTTGAAGGCCGTTGCCCTGACGTGGTTTCTAGATAATGGCAATGTCACCCACAAACACCTGTTGGAAATGAGAAGGATGGCTCATGATGAGACCCCCTTTCTCTCAACTATGCAACTAAGAGTCATTACCTTGGATTGGTGAATAGATGATGGTAATTTCATACCACTAGATACTCCTGGACATGATAGGTCGGCTCGTGATGAGACCTCCTATCCTTTAACTAACCTTTTAAGAACTTTTAATCATATTTTATTGTGGGTCCCCCTTTACTCAAAGATAAGTGTTTCATTGCTTTCTTGGGTGATCCATGGGAAAATCATCTAGAAATTTCATACACGGGATTTTATCTTTTACCCAACATCAATCCCTCTGGGCCTTCATCCCCTTCTTCCCATACAATGAGGGACAACCCCTTGTTGGGTCAACACACCCTAAAATCCCAAGAGATAAGGAAATGGGGGGAAATAATGATGGAAAGCGGTAAGTATGGTCAGGAATGGTATGGTGGATCTTCAAGGGAGTTCCTAGTAGCAAACCCATCCCCAAGTAAGACCACTTACTAGGGAATAATTTCAACCACCAAGTTGAAGCAAGGAAAAATGAATAATGTCCAAGCATATATCATGAAATATAGAGAAATATAAGATACAACATAATCAAATGGCTTAAATATTGAAATCATGCTTACCATAATAATGACTTTTACCTCATGGATCAAGGCTCATTTCCTTTCGGAAGCCAGTTGATGTGGTGGATGCCAGCTAGAAATATGCGACCATTTGTGGTGGTGAGGGGGGTCTCCAACTGTGCAAAAGGGTATTGTTGGTCATGTAGTCTCTCGACAGTCCATATTTGCAACCTGAGGGCCTTGAGACATAATCTCCTTAGTTATCCACAAAATGGGGATAACGCTAAGAAAATTGCTAGAAAGAAAAAAAGAAAGAAGATAAGAATGCTATAAGATCATAATTCAAAAAAAAAAAAAAAATT
>JASDQU010014349.1:194257-205640 GCA_032191745.1 Picea mariana
ATATGATGGAGCATGAGATTCTATCAAATTGTTGATTGAGGAATCCCTCATGCAACATAAGGACGAGATTATGGATAATTTTTCCCAGATCCTTCGACGAATGCCAATAACAATGGAGGCACCTTCAACCAATGGTCACTTCGAAGGTGTGACACCCTTCAAGGGACAAGTTAACTTTGATATTCTTTTATTTGAAGGCTAGATAGACATTGACGCTTTGGAAAAACAGTTAAGTCTGGTAAAGGGTTATTTCTTTGTCCAAAAATTTTCCAAAAGTGAAAAAATCACCTTTGTGCTCCTTAAATCCTTTAACCATATCAGATATTGGTGGGAAATTCACTATGAGAAACATGTCATAGATGTGTCTGCAATTTTTGGGCCAGAACCCACTTGGGTGGATTTTGTTGATGCCCTCAAGGAGAAATGCTACACTATTGGAAACTACAATGACCAATACACAAGATAGACAACTCTGCGTCATGAGAGAGACCAAACAGTGTCAGATTACACCAAAATATTCCATACCCTACACACAAATATGGGTATTAACGACTTTGAGAAGCACCTGGTTCTAAAGTACCATAGTGGCCTACATAGGTACTTCCAAATAGATATGGAGTTCCTGGACACCTCCTCACTAGGAGCCGCTTACCGATATGTTGTCAAGATTGAGCAAAATTTAAACAAAATAAATAAGCGGGATTTCAGTTTTGCAAACCCATCATAGTATAAGCACAATAAAGGTTGCACTAACTCCCAGAACAAAGGACAGATAAAGGATGGCCAACCCCACGACAACCATTCCAAGCCACAAGTAAAGAAGGGTAACAGGAATTTGAATGATCTGGATTATTTTGAGAATGAAATGAAGGAGAAAATATAATAAGTAAATAAATAAATATATTGCAAGAAACACAGAGATAAAGTAATGCACAATTTTTATTAATGAAAGAAACATATAGAAACTGTAAAAATACAGAGTAAATTAACTCGCTAGAATGGTGGCATCTTATCTCTGAGAAGAGATGTGACGACTACGCTCATTCCCAAAAAGATGATGTTTACAATGAAGCTCCAAACGCCTTTTTAACATAAATAAAATTCCAAACCCTGACCATAGAAGATGAAACGCCAAAAGGTTTGTGGGCCCTGATGGGGGTAGTTGATACTTCAACTTTCCGAGGGCGTAACTTTTTCATACAATCTCCTTTTGTGGTGCATGATAACTCGTTGGAAAGTTATATCCGAGAGGAACACATTTTGACTAGGCCATGCTATTGTGTGGGCCCCCAAATATCCAAAAAACATCGTTTAGTGCCTCAAAACGAACTCAGAAGTTTGGGACCTAAAAAACTGTAAAACAAATACTAAGGTGGAAAATTGTATTTCGAGCCATTGGAATAGTTGAGTGGCCACCAATATCCACCTTAATCATTCCTCCCCCATTAGGAAGCAATGGTCTCCATTGGATCAAGTTCCCGGGGAATATTTTTTTGAATCTAAACCTTGGTGAGCTTCTTGCCTTGTTGAAGAACTTGTCCTGCTTAGCTTGTTGGAGGCTATCATGAACCTATTTCTAGAGGGGTTGGATATGTTCAACCAATAAAGCTACATGATCCTCCTAAGTGTGGGATGACTCTGTCGATGAAGATGCAACATGAAGAGTATGAAGGGATCCTTCAATACTTTTCTTGACTAGGTAGTGTGGAGGCACCCCCATAAGTGAAGTACAAATATCTTTGTGCTCTTCTACGATCTTGTCGATCTGCTTCTGCGGGATAGAAAGGTCTTGGGTTGAGGCTGAAGTGGTTTCATTGTCCTTATATTTTCCTTCTGACCATATCACGAAGAAGCTGAACTTTGCAATATGATAGATTACTTTGTGACATTGTTTTGTTGGGATAGTAGTCAAAACTACTTATGGTATCCTGTATATTTGACCCTCCAATGCAACAATGACACTACGGGGTCGAGACTCATAAAAATCATGAATATTTCACATATATTTCTTTCCTAATAGAACATCACATAATTCCATTGGGGAAACATCAAACAATACCTTATTCTTGAAGGGCTTGATGTCGTAGGATAGGCGACACTATTTTTTAACGCAGAGATCCCGACCCTGGTGAAGCCACTCGATGTTGTATGGTTGCGGGTGTGGTGTTTTTGGACAATATATTTTCTTGACAAACTCTGCTGAGATGAGGTTCTTCTGGCTTCCATTATCAATAATAAAATGTAGCAAGGTCCCCTTCACCCACATTTGTGAATGGAAAAGGTGCTCGCCCTCCTCAAGATCCTTTGGTTCTTCTGGTTGGATTGTTGTGGTTGCAATAGTAGTATTGGGCTCTGCATCAATGATCTATCTCCTATTATTGTTTTATGAATTAGGTTCTAATTTGGGGCTCATCTATGTTTCTCTGAGCTCGACCACCAATTCCTATTTTGAGAAAAATTCATTAGTGTTGTGCCAAGGGATTTTGTGGAAGTCACACCACTTTCCAGTGTCCTTCTTTGTCTTCCTGTTACCCTTATTTTCCTATGGCTTGGACTGGTATTTTTTAGGTTGGTTGTTCTGTGAGTTAGGGCCATATTTACCATACTTTGATTGTTTCTTATTTGCAGACCCAAACTCTCGCTTGTTATGTTTCTTAAATTTATGGTCAATTTTGACAACATATCAATGAGCATATCCCAATGATGAGATGTCTAGAAACTCCATTTTGGTTTGGATGTACCTATGTAGATCCCCACGGTATTTCAAAACCAAATTTCACTCGAATTATTTGATACCCATCTTGGTGCGTAAGGTATGGAAATTATTTGTGAACTCTGACACTATTTGGCCCTGCCATTGACACAACGTGGTCCATCTCATGTATTTTTCGTCATAGTTTCCAACATGGTAATATTGTTCCTTGACCGCATCCACAAAAAAATCCCAAGTGGGCTCGACCCAAAATATTCCAGATTCCATTGTGGAATTTTTCTCCCAGTAAGTTTCCCACCAATATTTGACATGGGGGACAACGTTGAGGAGCCTCTATCAGAAAAATTGTGGATAGAGAAATAACCTTCTAGCAAATTTAACCACTTTTCCAAAGCATCCACATCTATCTGACCTTCAAACACAAGAATATCATAATTAACTTGTATTGTGAAAGGGGTAGTGCTTCCAAAGTGGTTTCTTGATGAAGACACATCTATTGTTGTTGACAGTCGTAGAAGGATTTGGAAAAAATTCTCCATCATTTTGTCCCTTTGTCGCGTGAGGTATTCCTCAAGCAATAGATTAATATAATATTCTACTCTCTTGTCTCTCTTTTCTTCCACCACGGGAGGCCACTTGGGATGGAAAGAGAAGTTGTCCTCAAGAGAAAATAGCTCGAAAACCAACTCTTTATACCATGACCTCGTCGAGGACATGCACTAAGAAACAACAAGGAGCGGCCTGCTCGGATTCCACTGATCTGTATTATTTTGAGAATGAAATGAAGGTGGAAATATAATAAGTAAATACACATATATATTGCAATAAACACAGAGATACAGTAATGCACATTTTTTATTAATGAAAGAAATGTATAGAAACTATAAAAATACAAAGTGAATGAACTCTCTAGAATGGTGGAAGATTATCTTTGAGAAGAGATGTGACTTCTACACTTATTTTCAATAATATGATGTTTAAAATGAGGCTCCAAAGGCCTTTTTAACATAAATAAAATCCAAAACCCTAACCCTAGAAGATGAAACGCCAAAAGGTTTGCGGGCCCCAATGGGGGTAGTTAATACATCAACTTCCCGAGGGTGTAACTTTTGTGTCTATTTGGGGTGAAAGATATCTCATTGAAAAGGTATAGCTAAGAGGAACACATTTTTACCAAGCATAGGCTATCACCTAGGCTCCCAAACCTAAAAAAAATCGTTTAGGGTCTCAAAATAGACCCGAAATTTTGGGACCCAAAAAACTATAGAAAAAATGGCAAGGTGGGAAATTGTATTTCGAGCCAATGGAATAGGTGGGTGGCCACCAATATCCACTTGGATCATCAAAGAAGGACACTAAAAAGTGGTGTGAGTTCCACAAAATACCTTGGCACAACACTAATTAATGTCACTCCAAACAATCATTGTTGGTTGAGATGAAAACCCAAAGTTAGATGTCAGCTCAAACTATGATTCATAACTAGATAAGGGAAAACATATCATTGACGTAGAACCAAATGTCACCATCACTACCACAATGGTCCAGGAAAAGAAACCGGAGGATCCTGAATAAGGGGAAAACCTACTCCACTCACATATGTGGGTGAAGGGGACCCCACTCCATTTCATTATTGACAATGGTTTCCAGAAGAACCTAATATTAGTAGAGTTTGTTAAGAGGATGAACCTAACAACGAAAACAAACCCTCATCTTGTAAAATTTAGAGTTCTTATTAAGTTATTTTCAATTTACTAGACAATAATAACATAAGTGTTGAAATTTTAAATTTTCTAGTTACACAATTACAATTACTTAATCCAATAGAAACTGTAGTAGGATTAGTGAAAGATACACAATCACAGATACAATAGTACGCAAATATTATCCTAGGAAACCCACGTGGCGGAGAAAACCCAACAACCAAAATTCTCAATATAGATTCCTTTAACCAATACAATGATGCATTATAGCTCTCCAAGAAAGACCAATACCAAAACACCAAAAGAACTAGTCTCCAAGACTTGTGCATTAGACCTTCTTATGTGCTCCAATATGCACAAGATAAGTGTGTGAGTGTATTTCCAAATGAGAGGAACCTATCCTCTATTTATAAACAATAGTGTCTCATGAAGAGACATGATCTTCACCTAACTAACCCATAATAAGTAAAATACCAATAATATAATAATTTATGTTGAACAGACTTGTACAATATAATTATAATAACCTTTTAAAGGTTTGACTAAAACAAATATATAAGAATATATTTCGTAGTTACACCAAAAATATTAACACTCCCTCTTAACTAGGAAGGTATTTTTTCCAGACACGGACTCCAAGTTTGATATCACATAAGCTCACATCCATTGACTATTGAACATGCAAATCTATACATCCTCAGATATCCATAGTGCAACATGACTTCACCCCATGCAACCAAGGTCTGCGGGTATCTCTCAATAGCTACAACATGTCCCCAGGACATCCACTCCCTATGATGCATCAATACCTGATCATGTGCACTCTTTTCTCAGTGCCAACCCTTGGATATCCATAATGAAACATGACTTCACCCATGAAACCAAGGTTTGTGGGTAGCTCTTAATAGATACAACATGTCCCCAAGACATCCACTCCCTGCGATGCATCAATACCTGATCATGTGCACTCCTATCTCAGTTCCAACCCTTTTTCATGTTGGATGAGATTTTTCCATCTGTCACTCCCTCTGAAGAGGGACCACACCAATATTGTTCCTGAAGTACTCAAACTTTGTCTTCGACAATGGATTGGTGAACACATCCACAACCTAATCCTCGGTAGTCATGAATTGGAACCTCACTACTCCCCTCTGTACCATATCCCTAATATAGTAGTATTTGATCTCAATATGCTTCGACCTATCATGGAACACCAGGTTCTCTGACAACTTCATGCAACTTTGGTTATCACACCAAATGTAGATCACCTCCAACCCAAGACCAAATAACCCATACAACATCTTTCGAAGCCATACTGCTTCTCTGCTCGCTGCACATGCTGCCGCATACTCAGCTTTAGTCATACTGAGTGCCACACATGATTTCTTTATGCTACTCCATGAGACCATACTGGAGCCAAGACTGAAATAGTATCTGGAAGTGATCTTTCAGTAAGGAATATTTTCGGCCCAATATGAATCTGATTATCCATACAATCCAAATTCATGGTCAGATCTATACCAGATACCATGATCTAGAGTACCCTTAAGGTACCTCAACACATGTTTTTCTGCAACCAAGTGAACCTGTCTAGGCTTCTCCACATATTGACTCAGGGTTTTCACAACAAAACATATATCTGGTCTTGTTTTCATCAAATACATCAATGAGCCCACTATCTACCTGTATAATGTAGAATCCACAATCTCTGAAGTTGTATCCTACAACAACTTAAGATTTGATACCATCAGGGTAACCATGGCCTTACAGTTCAACATCTTGAATCTCTTCAATATTTCCACAACATACTTTCTTTGATTTAGGAAAATCCCATCTGATCTTTGCCAAACTTCTAGTCCCAAGAAGTAGTGCATCATTCCTAAATCTTTCATCTCAAATTCTGTAGCCAATTTTCTCTTACATTCAATGATGAGAATTTCCGCACCTGTTAGAAATAGGTCATATACATACAACAGTAGTATCATCGGTTCACATCCTTAACCTTAAAGTAAAGTTTAGGATTTGGAATGCTCTTGGTAAAACCCAAGCTCATCAGAAAATTGTCAATCCTACCATACCATGCTTTGGGTTCCTGCTTCAATCTATATAAAGCCTTCTTTAATATGCACACATGAGTCTCCTTGTCACGTGTCTCGAGTCCAAGTGGTTTATCCACATAAAATTCCTCTTTTATTTCACCATTCAAGAAGGTTATCTTTACATCCATATGGTGCACCTTCCATTTCATCATAGCGATCAATGAAAGTATAGTCTTGATCGAGGTATATCTTGCTACGAGAGAAAAAATTTCTTCATAGTCAATCCCTTCCTTCTGAGAGAAACCTCGGGCCACAAATCTTGCTTTATATTTTTCAATACTGCCATCAACTGTGTGTTTCGTGTTGTAGATCCATTTCGAACTCACCACATCTTTTTCCTTTGGTATGGGAACCACATCCCAGACATCATTCTTCATAATGGACTAGCATTCCTCTTCCATGGCATCTTTCCATATTTGATTTTCTGTAACCTCTTCATAACTGGAAGTTTTTTCATCCATTATGTCACACAAGAATGCCACATAGTTGGAATATGACTTCGACTTCTTACTTTCCATGAAATATTTCCTTGTAGCACCAATTCATTTTGTATATATGATAATCTCTTGTGCCCAAGCTGGTATTCTCTTGTGAGACGGTATCTTGACTGGTTTCTAAGGTTCTACCATGTCATTATCCTTTGGAATGACTTCCTCTGGTTCAACTGAATCTAGAACTTTAGAAACTTCATTCTCTTCTTCATGTGCCTCTTCTGCACGAATCTGTTTAGATTTACTGAAATCTACATTCTCATCGAAGGTTACATATCGACTGATCTCCACTTTCTGGTGACCAGGAATGTATATCCTGTAAGTCTTTGATGTGTCATTGTAACCAACAAATATTCCCTTTTGTCCGGAAGGGTCCAACTTTGTCCTCTTTTCCTTGGGGATGTGAACAAATACAGGGAAACCAAATATTTTAAAATTGATGACTTCTGGATTCTCTCCTGAAACATTTCCTCGGGTGTCTTGTTTTCAATCACCTTATGGGGACTTTTATTCTGCATGTACATTGTCATTTTCATTGCGTCTTCCCACAGATGTATAGGAAGATCTTGATCATGGATCATGGCCTTTACTGCTTCCATGATTGTCCAGTTCTTCCTTTCAACTATTCCATTCTGCTGAGGGTTATAGGGAGTAGAAAGTTCCCTCTTAATCCCAACTTCCTTGCAATAATCCTTGATTTCTTCTTAGGTGAATTCACCTCCATTATCTGATCACAAGGTCTTTATATTCCTCTCTGTCAAGTTTTCTACCAAAGCCTTGAACTCTTTCAATTTTCCAAAAACTTCATTCTTTGCTTTTAACAAATAAATCCAAGTTTTACATGAGTAATCATAAATGAAATATACATAATATACATACCCACTTATTTATGTTGTTGACATCGGTCCACATACGTCTGAATGCACGGTGTCCTAAAATCCTTTGGATATGCTATCTCTATTGGGAAAGGAGCGCTTCACGTTCTTTCCTTGTGCACATCCTTTTCACACAACATCTGGTTCTGTTTGGATTTCTGGAAAACCTATCACCATTTTTCTCACAACCGGAAGATCTTTGTAATGTAGGTGAGAAAATATCCTATGCCCTAGTTCACTGGGATTCACAATATCATGAATCATTGTGGAGTTTGATTGTCCTTTTAATTTTTAGAGTCCTCCTTCTTCAAATCCAATCACTACTGCATTATCAAGGGTCTTCCTTCTAGTCCACATAAGAACTTTACCATCAATAAATGATACTCTAAATCCTTTCTTGTCCAATGCTGAAATTGAGAGAAGATTATTTTTTAGACCTAGAACATAGAGAACTTCCTTCATCTTCATTGGATTTCCTGAGTTTAACTTGTAGGAAGCTTCTCCAACACGTTTGATTGGATACTAATAGTCATCACCCAATTTCACCTTCTGAGGTGAATCTTTATGAACAATTTTAGATAAGGAGTCTTCATAGCCTATCATGTGCTTGGAAGCACCACTGTCTATCAACCAAGTGTAATTTCCATGAGTAACAGTACTTGTGAGGAATGATATAAGAACATAATCCTCATCACTAGATTCATCTTTCTTTGCAACCTTCTTGGGAGGCTCATCATCTTCAGTTGTGTGAGCTCGATGCCTCTTACTTCCTTTCTTATTCTTAATTTCCATAATGAGGGTGAAATCCATAACAAAGTGTCCCAATTCCCAACAACAGTAACATATGATCTTTTATTTGTCTCTTTGACCCATCTTAAACTTCTTAGGTAAAGAATTCTCCTTCTTGTTCTTTCCTTTCCTGGTGTGGGTGGATAGGGCTTGATCTTCATCTGCCATCTTTTCTTCTCTTACATCTATCCTAGCTTCTTCCTGGTTACAATCTTCCCAAATCCTACTGAAATTGGGAAGCTTATTTCTTAAACAAATTCCTTGGATGAATGCATCCTGTGACCTTGGGAGGCCATTCAAGGTAGTCATCACCATCTCTTCTCCTTCTACTGAGTCACCAATGGCTTCTATCTGCTCCTTGATTTGATTCGTTCTTGAGAAATAGGAGTGAATGGTTTCTAAGTTCTGCATTTTCACATTCTTCAACTGATATCTCAGAGTCATTCTTCGATTTATGTTTCTTCCCTCAAAAAGATGAGTGAAGGTGTCCATCATTTTCTTTAGAGAAGATAATGATGATATATGATGGATAAGGTGGTCCTTAATGGAGTCTGCAATAATCATTTTTTCTCTCACCATTTCCTTCTTATATTTTTCCTTAGCTTCATCTCCTTGAGGTTCTTGAACCTCTTCTATAATGAGCTTATCCATTTCATGTTCTTAAAGAAGGAGGGTTACTCTATACTTCTAGGCCTTGAAGTTATCAGCTCCATCTAGTTTCTCATTGATCTTTGTTCCAGTAGTCATCCTACTTTATGATGGTGTTGGTTTGTCCGAAAGCTATCTCTAGACTGAAAACAACTCCCTTTTAGGCTTCTAGATCTACAATTGGCTTCTATTCAGGCCTGCTTTGATACCATGTTGAAATTTTAAATTTTCTAGTTACACAATTACAATTACTTAATCCAATAGCAATTTTAGTAGGATCACTAAAATATACAGAATCACAGATACAATAGAACATAAATATTATCTCGAGAAACCCTCATGGGGGAAAAACCCAACAACCAAAATCTGCAATATAGATTCCTTCAACCGGTACAATGATGCACTATAGCTCTCCAAGAAAGATCGAGACCAAAACACCAAAAGAACCAGTCTCCAAGACTTGTGCACTGGACCTTCTTATGCACTCCAAGATGCACAAGAGAAGTGTGTGAGTGTGTGTCCAAATGAGAGGAACCTGTCCTCTATTTATACAAAAAAATGTCTCATGAAGAGACATGACTCTTCACCTAACTAACCCATAATAAGTAAAATACCAATAATATAATAATTTATGTTGAGCGGACTTGTACAATATAATTATAATAATCTTTTAAAGGTTTGGCTAAAACAAATATACAAGAATATATTATGTAGTTACACCAAAATATTAACAATAATAAGAATCATTGAAAGAAACACAATCACAAGGTACACAACATTTATCGTGGGAAACCCTCATGGGGGAGAAAACCCAACAAAAACTCCCTTAATATAGATTGTCAATACAATGCCAAGATAATAAACCAAGCACTAGAGAATATCCGAGATTGGGAAATGTGCCTCTCTCTCCTTCCTGCAACTACATCTTCCTTCAAACTTGCGCAGTAGATGAGTGACTTGAGTGAGTGTAAGAATGCGGCACCATCTTCTCTTGTTTATACTAGCTGGGAGGCGCTAGGGTTTTGTCTCTTCACCAAGTTGGGACGACTTCTTCAACTAGTGGTTAAAACCACTTTAATTATCCCTAGGGGATGACTTCTCAATTAAAATCATTTGATTAGGGTTTGACCAATCCACAAAAGGGGATTTGGTCATACATAAGTCTTGACATGATAAATCCACAAAAGGGGATTGATCTATAAAATAATAACTCAATTATATTTAGAATATTCTTCGTAGTTACAATATTTCAACACCCCCCCTTAATAAGAAGGGTATTATACAATACAATATCATTAGGAGAGAGAGAGGGAAACAACATCATCAACATTTGGAACATTGACTGTCACATCTATAAATCATCAGAAGTTTTTCTCATCATCAATAATATCATTGTTCACAGCATGGAGCTGGAATAGTATCATCATCGTCATTCATAGCATGGAGATAGAAAAACATCATCATCATCACTCACATCATGGAGTTGGAATGGCATCATCATCATCATTCTCTGCATCAACATCAATTAGTATAACACTAATACATCATCATCAATCAGTACAAGATTGATACATCATCTTCAACATGAAGTTGAAGTAGCAACATCATCATCAACATCTTCAACATGAAGTTTAAGCAATAACATCATCATCATCTTTAGTATGAAGCTGAAAATGCATCATCATCATCATCATCTTTAGCATGAAGCTGAAGCTGAAGCATTATCATCTTCATCATGAAGCTGAAGTAGCATCAAAATCAATAGCATGAAGCTAGAATAATAATATTACCAACATGAGGCTAGTACACCAACATCAACAACACGAGGCTAGTACATCAACATTAACAATACGAGGCTGGAGCAACATCAACAACACAAGGCTAAGAAAACAACATCATCAACATTAGGTTGAGATAACAACATCATCAACATTAGGTTGAGATAACAATATCATCAACATATGGTAACAAAATGAGGTAGGTGTAACAACAACATTTTGTGGTACTCCAACAGTCCCTAGGGATCTTCCCAGGAATCATAATATTCCCTAGGATATAAAATCATAAT
>JASDQU010014350.1:6057-36050 GCA_032191745.1 Picea mariana
GTGGTTTTTTGAGGTTTTGTTCAGCATGGCTTTGGCTAGGAAGAGGCATGAGTTGGCCTGATGCCAGGTAAACCTGTGTGGTGCATTTTAGGGTTATAACAGCTTGGGAGATAGCATCCTTTATGTATTCAAAATATTTGATGGATTTATCATCCCAGTTAAGGGAAACGTCCTTCTTTAGTAGATCACTCATGGGTTTTATCGTTTCAAAAAAATTTGGGACAAATCTTCTAATGAAGTTTATCTTTCTGAAAAAATATTGCAAGGAATTCTTGTTGGCTAGAGGGAGGACATATTTTATCGACTAGACCCTTTTAGAGTCAATGGATATTCCCCCTTTCGAAACTACATGACCCAAAAGTTTTCATTCATCTCTCCCGAAAATAGATTTCTTAGGATTTAAGGAGATACCATACTTCCTACATCGTCAAAAACAACTTTGAGGTGTGAAATATGGTATTTCCTCTCCTTTGATACAACTGTAAGATCAACTTGGTAAATTTCTATGATTTTTTGAATGATATCCCTAAAGGCAAAGTCCATTTCTCTTTGGAAAGTAGCACTGATGTTCATAATACCAAACGGAATTTTCCAATACATAAACGTTCCCCATGGTGTGGTAAATGTCGTTTTAAGTTGGTATTCTCTCTTAAGCAAGACTTAGTTGTACCTAGAGAATCCATCCAACATGGACATCATCTGTGCCCCCATAACCCTTTGTAATAAATCTTCCATATTTGGGAGGGGATAGTTGTCTTTCAAGGATAATTGGTTAAGGTTTCAGAAATCAATGCACAAACGTATATCACCATTTTTCTTCCAGACGACTACCAAATTTGACATCCATGAGGAGTACCTGATGGGAGCTATAATGCCATCATCAACCATCTTTTGGAGTTCCTTTTGTATTTTTCTTTCCACTTTTGGATTGATGTGTCTTAGTTTTTTTCGAAAACGTTTGGCTCCTTCTTTCAAAGGTATATCATGTTGGATGGAATCACCCCTATAGGCCTTTAAGTCATCACAATTCCAAGTGAAAGTATATTTGAATTCTCTTATGAGGTCTAGAATTTCCATCATTTCCTTCTCAGTGATTCCTTTCCCTATTTTGACCATCCTTGGATCCATTTTCGTACTGATGATTAATACTAGGGCTTCATCTATTTGTTTGTTGGGATTTTTTCTTTTGAAAATGTCGTGTCTATCAAAGAGGTTTTCTAAAGGGACACATCCTTTAGGCAAGGTGTTATTTTGAAGGTTTACCACATCCAAGTCCATGGAATCATCCAGGAAATTTATTTGTGAATCGGTGAATTCTTTGTTATTTTCCATGAACCTAATGATCTAGTCATCATCTTCAAAGAATTTCTAGTGTTCCAAATAATCAGGGATAGAAGATCTAATCAGGACTTCCATTTTTCATGAGTCTCACAGCAGACCATCACAAGGTTGCAAGGTAGAAGAAGAAAAATCCAAGGAATTTGCCACATGGTTTTCTTCTCAGGGAACAACTTTGATTGTCACCATCTCAAAATGTTTTGAAATGGACCGCGCCAAGTCATGATACCTCTTCATCTTTTAATTTTTTGTAGAAAAGTTTAATAACACTTGTGATACTATGAGTCTGAGTCCCCTATTACCCTTAAGTGTGTGACACCTTTATCAATTGCCAAGTTGATACCTAGGATCAAATCTTCATATTCATCAATGTTGTTTGTATAGTGATACTCAAGTCTATAGGAGTAATAGAAGGTTTTAGGGGATGGGGTTGTTAAGACAATCCTGACCCCTGACCCAGAACTTGAATGAGATCCATCAAATTCTAAAGTCCATAATCCCTTAGGTGTTTTGGTAGTACCACCTTCATAGCTTGCTTCTTGGATGAACCAATTATCAATGCCATTTTTAATACATAGAAGTTGATCATCTAGTTCGCCAGAGGTTTCAATTAGGGATCCTACAATGGGTTCTCAGTGTAGGGTGAAGAATCCTCCTTCATGGTGAGGTATGGCCACTTTTGATCCTTGGTCTTGGAAACTTCCAGCCAAGTGTTCTACAAGGTCCTTGCGGAAAATTATACCCCAATTTCTCAAAGCATCTATTACCAACATGTCTATAGTAAAAGGAGTGCTAGGGGAAGAGTCAAAGGAAACATTCAAATTCCTGATAATCCCTTTTGCAAAATCTCCCTGTATGTTTGGTTGTGATAGGCTCAAGCCCAACTGGTGCATGACCTTTTTCAGTCATGATGTTGGTTGTAGCGTCTGAGTCAAAGATGCAATTATGGAGGAGGGAGTCATTGACTTGGAGAGTAACATAAAAAGGTGTAATATCCTCAGTGTAACTCTTTCTATCTGGTGGAAAAAAGGAGAGACTTCTTCAAGAAGGTCATCTTTGTAAATTCGCGGTAGGGAAACTTCAATCTCTTCATCCTTGTGTGATACAAGGATGTTTTGAATGGGTTCTATTTTCTCAAAGAATAAAGAAACATCTTGTATGTTGGTGGAGTGTGTGCTCCACTTCCTACGAGGAGCATTGGGTTCCACATCAAGGAACTCGGGAAGGTTAGTTTCAGTTTCTGAAATTCTCTCATCATTTGATCCCCAACGGTCGTTGTTGTGAAAAAGGTTAATTTGATGGATGGATTCCTCGAAATTAAGGTTTTCCTCAATTTGGCAAGAAAAATTTTGTGCTTCATCTAAGTATGAGGGTGAACTGCAAAATTCCCTCTAGGGAGTTCAAGTAATGATGGAGAATGGTATCCTCTGAGTTGAAGTTGGGTCGGAGTTTCTTAAGGAGAATATTGAATCTATCATTGAAGTCCCTAATGCTCTCGCTAGATCCTCTGCAAATATGGATGTATTGAGAGTAAAAGGATTGTGCATTTTCTTGTTTACACCACCTTAATTTGAAGGCTCATTCAAGTTATTCAGGAGTTTTGATGCTTCCGTTCGGGAGACCATTAATCCAGACCTTCGCACTCCCAGTGAGTGAGCTTGCAAAGAGACTCATAAAGACATCGGGGTGTTCTTTTCCGGATTGATGAAATTGAAATCCTTCACAAAACCGGGTCCAATGTGAGTTACCATAGGATCCTCCTTCTCCTGAAAACCTCAGTATCGAGGAGTCAACCCTTTTGGGTAGATCATGTAATCCCCCTTGGGTTTTAGCTAAATCAGGAGAGACAAAGAGTTATTTGTGAGACCATTTAGGAGAACTTACAGAGGTAACATTATTTGCAGGGGTAACAGAGACCACAATAGTAGAAAGAGGTATGTACTGACGCCCACTACGGGTCGTCATTTGTGGAGTCACCAGATAATTTTATTGAAATTATCAAAGAAATAAGGGAATCATCCCTAGTGGAGTTGCCAGGTAATCTTGTAAGATAAACATTCTTGAGAAAAGGCTTCCCGAAAAGTGTCTTATTTGAGGAGAATTGACTCAGTGTTCCCCAGTAACGGCACCAAAATGTTATCGTGCAATTTGTAATTTGAAAGATAGGAAAGGTAAATGAATACCAATTGAAGTAATGGGAGACTATCCTATCATTATCACCTCGATAGGATGTCTCTTTCTATTTAGGGTGGTAGGCCTAGGGGAGACGTCCCCGGTGACCTGGGATTTTGAGAAGGAAAAGGATAAAGGCCAAGGCAAAAGTTTCCCTCTCACAAGTCACCAGCGATCAGAAAGTCTGGCTAAACAGCCAATAAAGAAATGATAAACCAGAAGTGTACCTGCCCGAAACAAGGCAACATGAAAACTGTATATTTGCAAGAGTACTTGTTGGTTAGAACTTCATAAGACCATCGACTTTCTTAAATGAAACAATTTTCTGAATATAATGAAGTAAACAAAAATCTTATAGCAACAATGATTATAGAGAAATACTTCACATAGAGTGTCTTAATACTAGCTTCAAAATGACTAAAAACCATTCACCATTGAAATCATATCATTAGCATTTGGCAGAAGCATATAAGACAAACTATAACTCAACCTTTACAATTTATTTATGAGATTTTAATGAGATTTTAATGAGAAGGCTGGCTCATGATGAGACCCCCTTTCTCTTGGCTATGCCACCAAGATCCACTACCCTAGCGTGGTGACCAGCTGCTGGTAGTGTAATACCGCTACATGCCCATGGACCTAATAAGTTGGCTCGTGATGAGACCTCCTATCCTCTAACTAGGTCTTGTTTTTATTATTTTTATGGGTCCCTCTGTTCCTTTCTGAGAATACTTTTACTTCTTTCTCGGGGATCCATGGGTGAAGCATATCGAAGTTTCATTATTTGGATTCTATATTTTTCCATCTACTTTTACCCTCTTGGCCTTTAGCCCCTTCTTCCCACAAGGTAAGGTACAACCCTTAAATATTTTTCCAAACCAATGCCCAGACTAGTGTAATGGGATGGATGAGTGGGAAAAGGATGGAAAGTGGTAAGTATGGTGGAAGCGGGCGATGGCTTCTCATGAATCCCCCCAGTGGAAACTCAAACCCTATGGGTACCAGCTTACTAGGGCATCCTGTCATTCCCCCCAAATATGGTCAAGTGGATAGGTATAAGATCCAAGCACCCGTTAGAAAAAAAAATAATTGAATGCACATATTCAAAAAATTTGAGGATCAGAGTGAGACATACCATGGTACCCAGACTCATTACCTCATGGAGAAAAATCCATTTCTGCTACAGGACCAGGCCAAGGTGATGGATGTTGTTGTTGCTGACAAAGTGAAGGAGATGAAGAATGAAAATATGGGCCCTCCAGGACCATGCTCAAGTTGATCTGTCTCTCTGTACTCCATGTCTAGGACTTATGGGCCTCAAGACATAATCTCCTTAGTTATCCCTTAACAAGGGAATAACAGGTATTTCGTGTTTCAGTACACAATTTTGCAAGATTCCATCTACCCCTAACTTATACAAGTTCCCTACAATTAGTTGATAGTCTACTACCTTGACTACCGATTATTTCTTCTGCACCACCGTCATGTTAAATGGAGCCACACCTATATGTAGAAAATCCACAATGTCCACAAAACAATCAATCACCATCCTAACTGCGAATAATTGTGCATCTAGGAAATTGTAATCTAAATTAGCTGCATCCTCTCCTATCAATATCTGTGAGAGATGATCTGGTCTTGCATTCAGTTTCTTGGGTTTTACGATGACCTCAAAATCATATTCCTGAAATAGTAACATCCATCTCCATATTCTTCCTCCTAAGATAGGCTTATTGACTAAGTATTTTAATGCAGAATGGTCGGTGTACATATTGAATTGAGACCCAAGTAGGTAATGTATGAACTTATGGAGCACATAGACCATTGTCAAGCCTTCTCTTTCTGTAGTGGTATAATATTTTTCAGATATAGACAGTTTCCTACTCGCGAACGCAATTAGATGATCGATTTGACCTTCTCCTGGTTGTGAGAGCATTACACTCAGTGCAATGGATGATGCATAGACATGGAAATGGAACTCTTTGTCCCAATCTAGGAATACTAAAATGGGTGTAGTGACCAGTCTTTTTTTCAGTGTGTTCATCCCCTTTTGGAAATCCTCATTCCATTCGAACTTGACTTCTTTCTTCAACAACGTTTCCATGGGTGTTGTAATCTGCACGTAAACTTTAATAAACTTCCTATAATAACCTGTATGGGCCAAAGTTTCTCTTAGATTTTTTACTGAGGTCAGCGACGCTAATTCCATAATAACGAAGATCTTGGCTAGGTCAACTAATAGGTCATGCTTTCACTATATATCCTAGTAGAATTTTGAATGGTGAAAGAAAGATGCATTTTTTTAAGTTCAGCGAAATATGACACTGTCTACATCGATCTAACATGATTCGAATAAATTTGATATGATCATGTAGTAGACAGAATACCATCCAATCGTCTAAGTACACCTCCAAAATTTTATTGATGAACTCCTTGAATGCGGCCACAACCACTCTAGAAAACACTATTGGGGAATTCTTCAATCCAAATGGCATCACCCTATATTGATAACTACCCCATTCTATTCCAAATGTGGTTTTATGTCTATCCTTCTACGCATTTTTTATCTGATGGTACCTAGAGAATCCATCAATGAATGAATACTCTTATTGACTCCCTACGTTATCTAGTACTTCATTAATGAATGCTGTTGGAAATGGGTCATGTAAGCATGCATCATTCAAACTCCTTAAGTCAACGCAGATCCTAATCCCTTCAATATTCTTTTCTTGTACCACCATAGGGATAATCCAGTTGGATTCTTTGACTAGTTCAATGATTCCTGCATCGATCATTGTATCTAGTTCAACCTTAACCTTCTCCTTATACCTCGGGTTCAACCTGTATGATCTCTATCGTATTATATTAGCTCCAAGTTTTAGTGGAATCTTCATCTCCCCTAATTCTCCTGCTATCCATTTCATCTCTGAGAATGTAGTTAGAAGTAAATCTTGATATTCTCGTAAAAAGTCTTCCACCTTCTCAATTGTCTCATCGTTCCAATAGTCTTTTATGTGCAGAAACTTGGGATTCTCCATTGTCCCAATGTTGACTTGCTTTGTATTTATTGGTTGTGTGTACGTGGCAGATACCATCTCTAGCCCTTCTACTGCGAATGTGCCTTTTGTCTCCGGTACCTAGACACTCCTGAGATCCCCTTCATTGTATTCCTCCTATGTGACAGTATAGCATTCCAATAGCTTTTGGACCATTAATTTGGCTTTGTATGCACTGCCTAAGGGTTCTTCTTCCACATATTCTACCTTGGAGAAGATCTGTGTTCGGATGGCTTGTAGGGATGCATGTATGGAGGGAGATTCATGTTCAAATGTGAACGTGCCATTGAATCTCTAGACCAATCCTTCCCATGTTGTTGTCTCTCCGTGCAATTCCAATTCTATATAGTAATTCCTCGAGATTGTATCCAATGTGTGTATGAATCAATGAATCCATTTGGTTTCTGATACTGGGCACCATAAATCCCTACTTTTTTGCACGTGATCTGCTAGGTCACTCTCTCCTATGTATTTTTTCACACTTACTTCTACTTTAGGCCTAAAGCATATATGCATGATTCTGCTGTATTGTGCCCAATCCTTAATACTATTTTTGTGTGCGGATGTTGGAAGTGGGCCAAAGGGGAAAGAAAGACAATTTTGGGAAAGAAGGCATGCACGAGGAAAGCGACAGCTGGAAGGAAGAACAGAACACGTGCATGCATGGAAGACCTAACGATGCTAGGGTTAGGGTTTTTGCAATATAATGTGATGGCTAAAGAGCCAAAAATGTATAAATATAGTTACTTAGGTATCATAGTAGGGGGATAGTTATTTTGAGTTGTTGATTATTGTCATTGACAATTTTGTAAGTCAGTTAAGATAGAGAAGCATATGTGATGCAATATTTTTTTGTATGAACTAATTTTGTAAGTTGTTGAGCTATAGAGGACTGAGGGTAGATATTGAGGGTTATATCACAGGCTGGGGAGCCTGGTGCGATCTAGTCCTCCTCATAATAGATCTCTACCCAACTGAGAAGGGTTGTAAAGTGCATGATGCTGTAGATGCAGAACTACTATAATAAAAGAGCCAAGAGCCATATATTTGTGGACGTAGCCCGGGAGGGGGTGAACCATGGTAACACCTCTGTCATGTGATTGAATGCATTTGTTTCTTTATTTTCTTCTATAGCTATTTGACATGCTGGATGAATTAGTTGTTATAATTCCTTCTTATTCGTAAATAACAGTGCATTTTGTTTACAAGCTATAATAAGATTTTTCAGTATACAGTTCTCATATCTCGCACTCAATCCTAGGATGCAAACACATGAGTATTGTAGCCACCGATTAAGACTATCTCGAGTGAGACTATGCAGTGCACTCTGTGCATTGTGTTTCCTTCTGGTTTACCAGGAGGGAAGATAGTTTTAGAGGCTTTGTTGGAACCCCAAATAGACATGAACCCTGGGTTAGTCAATACAAACTCAGACAGAGGATAGAATAATAACCAAAAAATGGTTTTGTTTCCGTTGGTAGGAACAGTAGAGGATTGAGTAGATGAGATAGGTTGAGCAAGAGAATATTAAAGCAGACAAAGAAAATAAGAAAGAAATGAGACACTAGAAGGGGATGTTGAGACCGTGGAATCCCAAAAAAGAAGAGATTGAAACTTGGCTAAGAACCAAAGAGCTGGAGTTTGTACATAAAGATAATAGAAACCCTAGAGTAACACCCCACAAATATCTTGAGAAATATGTGTTTACGAATTTGCATGAAGTCTTTTTCTGTGATTTTCCACACTTATTGCAGGAGTGGATACTAAGGTTGAAGGATAACCACGCAACAAACTGGATCCAACAGCTACAGTGGACCCCAGTACAGATTGAGTAGTTATAGTAGGTGAACAACAAATTCACCCGCGCAGTAGATTTTTGGCTCGATGGTATTGTGGTTGGATTTATAACAAAGTTTGTTGTAGATACAGTGAACTCATACAGCGCAGTGGAGCAAGAGTTTCTATGCAGACCTCGAGGAAGGTACATTAAATAGTTGTATACTTCTATTAAGATACTGCTATATAATAAAGGTGTAATGACAATGGAGTGAGACAGCTAAAATTCCCTGCATGCATGGGGGAAGGGGGGAAGCACTGATAGAGAGAGTGGAAATGGAAGAAGGAAAGGATAAGGGAAAGAAGGAGGAAGCCTTGGACCCAATCATGATGAATGATGACCAAATCAAGAAGATCATGGCAACAACTGGAAAGATGCGTAGCGGAGTACCCTACCAATATAAGTTGAATACCAAGAAGAGAGCCATAGCCATGAGGGAAGGCTTGGTGAGTGACAAGGAAGAGGTAGAGGATCTTCGGGCTGTGTAGAAGATTGAGGAAATCATGCACACAATATATGAGAGGAAGACGAGAGGTCCAAGAGTGGGAAGAGAAGGCAACAATCCTATCCATATTAATGTCAGTGTGGAACCCATAAACCCATGTGCAACTAATACACAAAAGAGAACACCACTGTTTAGAAAATCAAATTTCAAGAGGAGAAAGACAGCAGGAAGTGCATCTACACAAGGAACAATAACTGGAGGATCCACTTCAGGTAGCACTATTCAAGTATCTACACCGCACAGAGGTAATAGTTCAGCATTCAGAATGGTTGGACACAATCCCACCATTAGGTTACCATAATTTAAAGGAGAAGCATCAGAGGACTTAGAAAAACATTTGTTCATCTGTGAGAAGATTTGGGAAGCGAAACAGATCAAAGACAAAGACACTAAACTGGCATAGCTAGAGATTACACTAAGGGATCACGCACTCGATTGGTATATGAGATTAGCCACAAACAATCCACCAGGGACAACCAGCACAATTGCAGACATCAAGAAACTGTTGATAAATGAGTTCCAGAAGCCAAGTTCAGAAGATCAGTACATGAACGAGATGATCGAAATTAGACAGAAATCGAGAGAATCTGTATGGGAAATTCACCATAGATTCAAGTGACTGAAGGGAAAGTTGAAATATCTCATGACCAATATGCAGCATAGGCACCTGTTCGTAAATTCATTGCTACCACACTTAAAATACCCATTGCAACAACAGAAGTTTCAAACATAGGAAGACGCTCTGCAGGCATCCGTGTAGCTGGAAGAAAACCAGTATCAACAGACAGATCTAGTCATCGAAGAAATGAAGGAAGATTTGAAGAACTTAATGTTCCAACTAAACCATAATAAAAGTAAGGACAAACCAGAAGTCATTTGGTGTACTACATGCAGGACGAAAGAACACCACAAGAATGAATGTCCAACATTCACGCAATATATGGCAGCAGGAATGCCAAAACCATTACCAAAAGGAGGACTATGGTGTGAAGTCTGTAAGAAATCAGGCCACGATCCGTATCACTGCCCAATGATGTAGAAATACCATACAATTCCAAAGAGATCATATTGCAACTTTTGCAAGTCAGTGGGCCATGATGACAAATATTGCAGAACTATGGAGTTGATGAGAAAGAGGACATCAGATGCATATAGAGTGCAGGAAGAAATGATGAATGGGCAAGCCGCACCACAATTTAACCAAGTTCCATCTCCATACAACACTGCGCAACAGCAGTATAATACTGTGCAGCAACCATATAATAATGCACAGTCGCAGTACAAAACAGCACAACCTCAGTACAATACTGCACAGTATAATCAGGTGCCTCAGTATAATGCGCCGAGAGGAGATCGATTGGGCTACAGAGGTGAAGGATGAGTGAGAGGAGGTTTCATACAAGGTAGAGGATCAGTGGTATGTCACAATTGTCAACAACCGGGAAATTATGCAAGGGAATGTCCACTTCCACCAGCAACATGTATGTATTGTCGCGCATTGGATCATGACACAGAAGAATGTCCAACACTATTAGTAAAAGTCTAGGAAAAGAGGAACCATAATAACCAGAATGTTCAATGGATTTCAGCCGAAGCAAGGGATGAAGGACGAAAAATCAATATAGTTACTCATGGAGGAGCTAAAATAGGAAACGATGCATTCCGACAAGATCCAGTACAACACTAGTGGGTGAAGAAGAACGTCGAACAAAGGAAGCAGTTCGATGTACAAAATGAGAAGGAGATATTTAAGCAAGATAGACATGGATTTCAGAAGGATGATGTTGCGTCGACTTCAATTACGTAGGAAAGAAAGGAAGCACCAGAGTATGATATGCCTCCATTATTGGATCATACCAACAAAATTCAACCCATGGGACAAGGAAGTACAATCAAAGGATTTTTGCAATCATGTGTAAAAGTATTAAATGTTCCACCATCTGTCAAAATATTGCAAAACATATTAGAAAGATGTAGTATAGAGACAGAAGCAAAACTAGAACAAAAGACAGTCAATCACCTACATACAAGGAGACAAACAAGTAGGGAGTTCAGACTAAATGCCAATATCGGATATTTCAACATGGGAGATATCATACTGGATCTAGGATCTGAAGTTAATGTATTACCAAAGAAGACATGGAAATGCATGGGAGAGCCCACATTAGGATATTCACTTGTTAAAATGAAACTAGAAAACCAACACAGAGTCCTACCAATTGGTATACTGAAACGAGTGACAATAGACCTGGATGGAGTGCACACCAAAGCAGACTTCGAAGTTTGAAATAATGGACGACACAACACCATATCCATCATTGTTTGGTCTGGATTGGGAATTTGACAACCAGGCCATAATCAATTTGAAGACAAGAAAAATGACATTTGAGTCAAGAGAATATAGGTTCATTGTGCCATTAGACCCATCATAAGGAGAAAGGTTTTTAGAACCCACTTGCTTAGACTTAGAGGAAATTAGCTAGTTGTACAGAACAATTGTGCACGATGAATATTACATGAACCCAACTGCAGATGGGATACTCAGTTGGAAGAGCATTACTTCATGTGCAACCGACTCAGATACCAGTTTAGAAAACTAGCAACAAAGACTACACGAAGTTTCCATGAGAAGATGTGCACGAATAGACCATGCAGTAAGCTGGGTAGGCACGGAGGTAAGGGAACCACCTAGTTTCCACAGAGTAAATGATCTAGAAGTATTCTTGGAACAGTATGAAGCTAAATTTTTAGAGAATCAAAGACTCTTAGCACTTGATTTACAACTCAAGGCTACACCTGCAAGATGGTGGGGCACACACAAAGAGACAATCACAGATTGGTACCAATGTAAGCGGTTACTGGGCATAAGGTTCGGCACAGAAAAAAAAACAACAAAAAAAAGAAGTATGATGGACAGGGGGCACCAACAGAACACTTGGAGAACTGCAAAATGTTGTGGAAAAAGACACCCCAAGAGGAATGGCCTCATCATTATATACACACTCTAGAGGGAATACCAGCGAACTAGTATACAGACTAGGAATTGCGCAAAGAAACTGTGACCTGGAGAGTATTGCAACAAAATTTTACAGTGAATTTTTTATTTGAACATGAAAACCCCAACATAGATGCATCTCTTAAATAGATAAGAGGCCTGATATTCATCAAGGAACCAGAAATCAAACTCATAACAAAATAACAACAGCGGAACAAACAAACATTCAAAGAACTGTTTTCATGTTACCATGTGCAGAAGGAAGCACCAGATGAAGATGATCTATGCAATATTCATATCGAGGAAGCGGAAGGTGAAAGAGAAGTAGAGGGCCCACCTATAGAATCAAAATTCATTGTTGCGTCAATCAAGATAAATAAAGTCAACATTAGGACAGTTGAGAACCCCAAAATGGCCAACATTGGATATTATTGAGATGAGAAAACAGTGGAAAGCATAACAAAGTTACTGCACGAATACAATGAACTATTCCCAACAACATTTACATAGATGACGAGTATAGCAGGAGAGCTAGGAGAAATGAAGATACCACTCAGAGCTGAAGTGAGACCAATCAGACAACGACCATAGAGATTGAACCCAATATATAAACAGAAAGTCAAGGTTGAGATCGATAGGATTCTCAATGCTGGAATCATAGAACCAGTGGAAGAATCAGAGTGGATAAGCCCGATGGTAGTTCAAGAGAAAAAACAAGGAGGGATAAGGATATGTTTCGACCTGAGGAAGTTGAACGATGCATGCCTTCATGACCCATTCCTACACCTTTCACGGATGAAGTGTTGGAGAATGTAGGAGGGCACAAAGCTTACCCATTCACTGATGGATTCTCAGGCTACCACCAGATCAAGATAACACAAGAAGACAGATACAATACCACGTTCACTACAGAATATGGATCCTACCAGTACACATTCATGTCATTTGGACTGAAAAATGCACCAACAATATTTTCCAGAGTAGTCATATCCACATTTAAGGAATTCATCCACCAAATTCTAGAGGTATACTTGGACGATTGCACAGTCTATATTTTGTTGAAATACCATGTAGAGGTCTTACGGCTGATGTTAGAAAGATGCAGGCAATGCCAAATATCAGTAGACATCAATAAATGCATCTTCGGAACACTATTTGGGATACTATTGGGCCATATAGTATGCAAACAAGGTTTACTAGTATATCCTGCAAAGATTGCAGTAATTGTTAACTTGCTAGCACCAAAAACAGTCTGGAAACTAAGAGCGACGTTGGGACACACAGGATACTATAGGAAATTTATCAAAGGGTACGCACAGATTATGGCACCAATGGAAAAATTGTTAAGAAAAGATACAAAGCTTCAGTGGAACGACGACTGTCAACACGGTCTAGATATGCTGAAAGAAAAGATGGTCACCACGCCCATACTCATATTTCTAGACTGGGAGAAGACATTCCACGTGCATGTAGATGAATTAGCCATAGCACTTGGAGCTATCTTGGCACAGCCTGGAGCGGGGATTTGGATCACCCTATAGCATTTGTGAGCAGAAAACTATTAGAATCAAAATAGAACTATAACACCATAGAAAGGGAAGGCCTAGCTATGGTCTACGCACTACAGAAGTTTAGACATTACTTATTGCGAAATCACTTTAATATGTTCACAGATCACTCATCCCTTAAATACCTAGTCCACAAGCCAGTGTTGGGGAGGATAATCTGTCGATGGTTACTACTGTTTCAAGAATTTGATTTTGAAGTAATTGTCAAGCCAGAAAAATTGAGTGCAGGACCTAACCACCTATCAAGGGTCAGAAACGGAGAAGAACCTATGAATTTGGAGGACAAGTTTCCAGACGCACACTTATTTTAGTCCAGATCATTGACGATTACTTTGTAGATATCATTCAGTACTTGAGCATAGGTATCGTGCCGCAAGAATATAACACCACACAGAAGAAAAACCAAGTAGTCTGGGCTGCAGACTATCAACTGATCACAGGACACTTATACAAAATGGGTGCAGATAGCATCTTGTGAACATATGTGTTAGAACACGAAATACTAAGAGTTTTAGCAGAAGCCCATGAGGGAATAGCAGGAGGGAATTATGCAGGAAAAGATATCACACAAAAGGTATTGCGTGCAGGACTATGGTGGTCAACCATTCACAACAATTTGAAGGAATACTGCCAGAGATGTGATGTTTGTCAAAGGGTTGGTAAACCCAATAGAAGGGATGAAATTCCATTACGACCACAGGTAACATTGCAGGCATTTGATAAATGGGAAATAGACTTTGTGGGACCGATCAACCCACCAACAAAAATAACAAGAGCAAGGTACATTATCACCGCGACAGAATACCTGACAAGATAGGCGGAAGCAACACCAGTAAAGGATTGCAGTGCAAAAACAACAACACACTTCCTATTCGAACAAGTAATTACTAGATTTGGGTGTCGAAGTGTTTTGATGAGTGACCAAGGCACACACTTCATTAACAGCGCTATCAATGCTATGAATGAAGAGTTTTAATTCCATCATCAGAAGAGAACACCATATCACCCACAGGCAAATAGCACAGTAGAAGCATTTAGCAAAATGCTTGAGAATGCATTGACAAAGATCTGTAACGTCAACAGGGATGATTGGGACCTTAAAATACCAGTAGTATTATGGGCCTACAGGACCACGTGCAAGAAGTTGATAGGGCATACGCCATTCGAACTAGTATATGGCGAAGAAGCAGTAGTGCCATTAGACTTTATGGTACCCAGTTTACGCGTAGCAAAAATTACACACATGACGGAATGAGGCGCAGTACAGGAAAAACTAAATCAGTTGATGACCATGGAGGAAGATCAAATCTTAGCAGGATTCCACCAACAAGTTCAAAAATCAAGGGACAAATCTTGGCATGACGAACACATCAAGAAGAAAACGTTCAAGGAAGGATATTTAGTGTTGATGTATGACAACAAATCCTTTCAACACCTAGGAAAGCTCAAAATGCATTGGATAGGACCATATGAAGTAAAAAATGTCACAGATGGAGGAGTTGTACAATTGGAAGACTTAGCAGGTGCAAAACTTAGAAAGATGATCAATGGGATCTGACTGAAGCAGTACAAGGAAATTCGACCACCCACAACTTGAAAGTCACCAGGCATAAAAAAAAAAAAACACAGGATATTAAACGGTACCCACAGAGGTACAGTGCATCGAAAGGAAAAGGAGCACACACACTTAGGAATACAAAATCGGAAAGGACAAGGCCAATGGCCAAGTCACAAGGGAAACAATCGGGAAAAGCAAAGACGACAAAAAGCAATATGAAAAGACAGAGGTATCCATAATTGAATCTCGAAAAGGATCGATGGGATGTTGCATTAATCATGCTAGCTGACGATGGAGAAGGAGAGTAATGAAAAGTACAAAGGAACTGGAGGTTCATTGAATCCCTAATAAAGGTAGCATCTTTGACAAGTTCCATGTAATACCCATACAAAACACGGACGTGGGAGAAAATAGTTTATTATGAGACTGGAGAAGAAACAGAGAGCGAGAGCGCATACAGAGCACAGAGAAAAATTTCACAGAGGTTGCAGAAGCTACAAATCCCAGCAAAGCGATCGAAATCCACCACCATGGAACCACCAAAGAAAGCAAAGTCAACCCAGACTACTAGACAACCCATAGTTCGAACCAAGGCATGGGTACAATTGGAAGGAGGTGAACAACAGCCACCGGAGATCGTCATTGTCGATGAAATCCCATCACCTGATACAACACCAGTGAATCCTACACCCGTGGTGGAAGAAACCCAACAGCCAACATCAGAGGGCACGAATATCAATATTTCGACAGAAAAATAGGGGCAACAGAACCAGGACACAAAAATCCTGAAGGAGGCGTAACCAGAGAACACTGAAGGAGCTCCGAGAGGTAATGGGATGGCTACAAATCCAAAGAAACAGTCAATCCAGATGAGTCTCGGAAAACCACGTCGGACCACGTATAGGAAGGAATAGTGGAATATGTCATGGAATGGAAAGAATGGTTTGTCAAAGTACAAGCAACAGAGGCTGGAACCTCGAGTCAGCCAATACATAAAAAAGACCAGCATCTGATACCTATGTCACCACACAAGCAACCCGTCACAACCATTTTTTTTCCGCAGAGACCAGAAGGGGTACAGGTGAAATCAGACCTGCTAGGCTATGTCGAGAAGCTAAAATACTCAGACCATGACGTAACGGACATAGGCAAGTTCCTAGAATTCATGAAGAGGGTATACCTACAGACTGTGGGCATAAATCTAGTAGGGGAACCGGTTGATCAACCATTCTAGTGGGCAACGGGGTTGAAAAAAATGGGGATTTTAGGCCTTCTAGACCTACCACACTTTGGCATAGGACAGTACACAAACAGTTGCATCAAACAATTGATGGCGGTCACACATGGCAGGGATATATGGTTGGACAAGTTCCTCTTGATAGACATAGAGATTATTGTGAACATTACAGGGCTTCCATCCCGGGGCATGGATCCCACGCAATTTCTCGACGACAAAACCAAAGAGAAATCACTAGCGGAAGAGATGAAGAAGAAATACGACACTGACGGGGGAACATGAGGAATCATCATCAAAAGAATCAATGATGCCACAACAGAAATGGATGAAAAAATATTGGTCTGCAAGATGCTAAGGAAATGTCGCAGAGAGGAAGTCCCAACTGGGGTCGTCGCAGTTGCAGCACAATGTGTCGAGGGCACCACAGTGGATTGGGCACCCTATCTGTTGAATTTATTTATGGATGACTGCAAGGATGCGCAGTATTTCAGAACAAATTTTCATTACTCATGGCTACTCATGTTAATATCCTTTATTGGATGGAGGGAAACGAGATATGTATCTTTCGCTACCAGACCCAAACCTAATCAGGGAGCGAGATATTTACTATTGGGCACCATGTCAGATGCCAGGCACAAAAATATTAACGACTTCATATTTGAAGGATAGCTACGTGATTTACAGGAGGCCATCGGCAACCTCTGGAAAATAACACCACAGGTGGTCACACACTATCGGGACATTGCCAACTTTAAGGCCACTCGACATGCGATGTGGATATAGGCATGGAAGGACCCCAATAAACAGTGGCTACAATTGCACTACTACATCAGGAAGGGTGACATTGACATGGTTATCGGGGATTGGGAGGATGATTGGAAGATCCCAGTCCTCACCCAAGACTTACCAGAAAGGACAGCAGAAGAGGAGGAAAGGCAGGAAGAAACACAGCCTCAGGAAGTCCCAGTGCCCAAGAAACGATGGACGGGCCAGACCAAAATGAAGCAGATGAACGAAGGGACATAGAAGGGGAAGAAGAACAATATGCAGCTGGCCCAAGAACAAGATAAACAGGCTGAGGTAGCACAAGGGACCACACCAAGTCCCAATTCACAAGGACCAGGCTTGAATAAAAGTCCAGCTACTCAGACCGGGGGTGCATGCAAGAAAATGAAGGCACAAAGATCACTTCTAGAATACATGATCATGGAGGATGATGCAGAGATGATAGCCCAAATGCTTCAGGATTGTACATCCAAGGAATTTGAGAATGTTGTGCACCACATAGACAGAATTCAAGAAGAGCTGGAAAACATGGGACAACTCCTCAAGAAGATCGGGGAAGCGCGGGAAGCGGGAAACAACATAGGAGCAGGGTCGTCAACATTACAAACAGAAGAAGAACTTGAAGCAATGGACAGAGATACATTTCACACAATACCGCAGCTGAGTGCAACATTCCACATTACACCAAGCATGTTGTGGATGGACAAGATCGTGGGGAAGAAACCCCTAAAGGACTTATCCCGACTTCAATTAGTATTGTCGTGGCTACCATCCAAAGCTCTACACAAACTATAGGTTAGCATTATCCAATAGGTACAATCTCGTGCACGAATAGACATATATGAATTACAGCACACACAGGAGAAATGGGATGCGTTGGAACTAATATGTGAGTAGGCTAAGATCGAGACCCAAGAAGAGAGGGAGCGCTTGAACGGATTGGAACGAAAAGTGGCTGAAACTTGTGAGAAGATTCCAAAGACCACGCAAACGACTGAACTCATAGCAATAGGAAAGATTGATCAAATTGCGCAGGAAATCGATCAATATCGAAAGGAGATAGAGAATCTCTGAGAGCATCTCACACCTACCACTCAACGAGAGGTAAGGGAACAAAGGAATCAGGAGGAAACATAGCAGCTACGGGAGATAGAGCGACATGTCAACACAGCAGCCGACTTGTTCGACAATGCAGCACAGCTTTGGACAAAGTTAGAAGAGGATCAGCAAGTCTAGTAGTGGGACAAGGAAGAAGAAAGGATAAGTGCAGCTAGCCAAGACCTCAAGCAGAGGCATAAGACAATGTCCATAACGGATCGCATCAAAGGGGCACAGGATATGAAGAAATTGCAGGCAGAATTCACCACTATGCAAATACAGAAAAAGGAACGTCAGGCTCAAATGGAACCACTTCAAGAGTGTGTAGCAGAAGTCATTACATAGGCAGAGGAATCCAAGAAATATATGGCACATACCCAGGCAGAGTGTGTACGATTGACCATGGATGAAATTGAAGTCCAGATAGTAGACACACTTAAGGAGAAGACCATGCAGGCTCAAACGCAAGCAAGGGAGCTCAAGGAGAAGTTCCAGGTGATCACCAGGGAGATCGACGAAGCACACAAAGGTTAGGTTCCTCAGGATGAGCCACATGTCAGTGTTGGGGGCTTGTTGGAAGCAGGCCAAAGCAGAAAGAAAGACGATTTTGGGAAAGAAGACATGCACAAGGAAAGCGACAGCTGGAAGGAAGAATAGGACAGGCGCATGCATGGAATACCTATTAACGCCAGGGTTAGGGTTTTTTCAATATAGTGTAATGGTTGAAGAGCCAGAAATGTATAAATATAGATACTTAGGTATCATAGTGGGGGGCTATTTATTTTGAGTTGTTGATTATTGTTATTGTTGATTTTGTAAGTCGGTTAAGATAGAGAAGCGTATGTGATGTAATATTTTGTTGTATGACCTAATTTTTAAGATGTTGAGATAGAGAGGACTGGGGAGGGTAGATATTGAGGGTTAGATCACAGGCTGGGGAGCCTGGTGCAATCTAGTCTGCCTCATAATAGATCTCTACCCGACTGAGAAGGGTTTTAAAGAATGCGGCGGTGTAGATGCAGAACTACTATAATAAAAGATCCAAGAGCCAGATCTTTGTGGACGTAGCCTAGGAGGTGGTGAACCACGGTAACACCTATGTCATGTGATTGAATGCATGTGTTTATTTATTGTCTTCTATAGCTATTTGACATGCTAATTGAATTAGTTGTTATAATTCCTTCTTATTCATAAATAACAGTGCATTATGTTTACAAGCTATAATAAGAGTTTTTAGTATATAGTTCTCATATCTCACACTCAATCCTAGGCTGCAAACACATGAGTATTGTCACCACCCATTAAGACTATCTTGGGTGAGACTGTGAAGTGCACTCTGTGCACTGTGTTTCCTTCTGGTTTACCAGGAGGGCTGATAGTTTTAGAGGCTTTGTTGGAACCTCAAACAGACATGAACCTTGGTTCAGTCAATACAAACTCAGACATAGGATAGAATAATAACCAACAACGTCCCACCATCTAGTTGTATTTTCTTTTAAGATGACATCAAGTGGTAACAACCTCTATTGTTCAGGTACCTGTAATTCGAATCCTTTTATNACACCATCTTTTGAATCTGATGCACACAAACTGAACCTTCTCCAACTGAGCACACCATCTATTGTTGGCTCGACATAATCCTCCATTCACACTGTCAGATTATATAAATTTTCCATGTCATTCGCTCTTATTGAATCTGTATATCTCTTCCCTTCTGATGGGTCCAACAGTGCAATAACCTTTAGATCCCCAACCTCGAAGATCGTCTCCCTTTTTCAAGTTAATAATTTCTTGGTTATCAACAACCCATTCCAATCCCATCAAAGTTGGATATGGTTAACTATAAGATACTATCTCAATAACTTCAAAATTTTCCATGTTGCATACCCCATCTATGTTTACAGGTACCCTTGTTAGTCGCCTGATCAAAACTATCATATGTTGATTCACGAGCCTTAATCGTACATGGGGACAATATTAATTCAGGTTCTCCCCTCGTCTCCCACGTCTTCTTAGGTAGTACATTCACATCTGATCCTAAGTATAGAATAACATTATCCACATCATATTCCCAAATCTACGCATTAAAATTGAATTCCCCATTGGTTCTCTTCCTATACAGTACTTGGTTTAACATCCATTGTGTGACATGGGTGTCCCTTCCTTTTGTGCAATGATAAATCATTTTATATAATATACTAAGCGTAGTTCTATATCTCATCAATTCTACACAACATTTTAAGAATTTGTTTACTGTACTTACTTGCGCACTTGACTTTTCAGGTACCGTTGGATCTTCGAGATGAGGTAGCGATGATGTGTATTCTTTCTCATGTGGTTCAATTATTTCCTTTCGTGAGCTCTGATATGTCTCTTTTTTCTGTTGTGGGTTGAATGTTGGCATATGCACCATTGAATTCCCTACCCACTGCTCCATTTTATTTCCTTGAGTTTCCATATCAGCGTCTATGCGAGCTCCTCCACATGTAATGACTATGATTTTTGGTCTTTCACAGTTTTTTTCAACTGATATCATTTGCACATTTTGATTCTGATGCAGATTCTTATTTGGGTTGCCTCTAGCTTTCCATTTTGCAACTAGTTGGGGATAGTCCTCTGTTGCATGATCCATTTCTCTACAATATGTGCATGTGGTACACAGGTTCTGGAATTCTCGGGCCAAGTGTCCTGGTTGATTACAGTTATGATATATAATCGGTCCTCATCCTCCTCGACCAAAATTCCCTCTACCTCAGCCTTTGCAAAAATTTTCTTTATTCCCCTGATTGAAACCTCTTCGAGTGTTATACTATGCACCACTCCCATCCGCATCTGTATTCTCTTTGTTGATCTTGTACACATTCAATGTATGCTCCCTTAGTAGGTTGAACACACAACAATCCTTTTCTTCATGTCCAACTGATTTGTGAAAATTTCAAAACAATTTCTTTGGAGTACTCTGATATTTCTGGAGTAATGGACACTCAGTGGGATGGTGTCCCCATTTCTTATAGATCTCGTAGTATTCTCCCCCAGGTAGTGGGTTCGGTTCTCCTACTACCAAGTACTGCGTGAATGTTGGGCATTTGTCCCTGTGGTGGCCTTCCGTCTTGCTCTTGGTACACCAAATTTGTCTCATTTTTCCTTTCCCTTGGTAAGCTCAGCTAGCTGAATTGTTAATGCGACTAACTACATCTGAAATTTCTCCATTCCCCCAATGTCTTCAGTCGATGACGACTCTAATTTCATCGCGATTTCCAGTGCCTCAGGCTGCAACACAACCTTATGTTGAATTAGTGGTCTACGAATGTGGGGTAGTAATCCTGCAATGAACCACTCTTTGTGTTTTTTATATGGAATCTGGAAATTTAGTGTCCCCATTACATCCTTAAATCCTTGATCGTAATCCCATATTGACTCTATTTTCACCTGTTTGATCTCCTTCAGTTCAGTAATATACTTCGATTCTAACTTCGACTTTTTGAAATCCTTTAATAGCTCTTGCTTTATTTCTGCCAAAGTCCTAGACTATCTTGTAGGTGTAATACCATGTAACTTCATATACCATACTAGCACGTGTCCCCTAAATGTTTTCTTTAACTATGCAATCTTCACTTCTTCATCCTGTATGTTTTTAGTGGCCCAAACTATCTCTTAGACAAACAAGTATTGTTTCGGGTCCTCTAACCCTACTCCCTTGAATTCAAGAAGTCTAAGAGTATTATCTATCCCCGTCATGTTGGTTTGTGTATTCCCTCCTCTTGGTTATGTTGGTACACTCTGACTTTGACTCTATGCACTACTCCCACTATTTCAACCGGTACTACTTTGTCCTCCTTGGCTAACTATGATGGCTTTCGACAAGTCTTCAAATGTTGTTTCTGATTGTGGTGATGCACATGGGGTCATGGATTCAACGCAGGATCTTGTCTAAGTAGGACTTACTGACTCTTCTATTATTGGACTAGATTGACACCCCTCTTCCTCTCCTCCTATATATGGTATCTCTACATTCGGACTTGTGCGCAAGATTCCTGTACTTCTAGCTCACTATGCGGCTCTTCTCTCCAAGACCCATTCTTTTTCCTTTTATACCTCCCCCCTTCGCACAACTCTCCAAATTTGTAGTCTTCCTATAGTGTACTATCTTCTTGGATCCTCACTCCCTTCCTTCCTCTTTCATTGCTTCCTCCCTTTTCTCAAGAGATCCTTTTGTTATCCTCCAACTCCCCTATGTGCGCAAAGCCCGTTTAGCTTTCGTACTTCATTACCATCACATTCTTTTCACATAATAGCATCTTTATCCACATATTCAATGATTTAAAGAACCTCCCACGTGTGCCTTTGAAAAAATTTATTTCTACAACACTATATGACTGAATGCAATCTACAACAAATTTTGTAACATAACCCCCAAGTATACTATCCAACCAAAAATCAATTGCTCGAGTAGTTGGTTTACTTACCAAATTTAGCTTCCTTACCAATTATGAAGTCCAATTCTTCAGTGTTGCAACACTAAACCTTCATGTCTTCTCTACTAACCTTCCTAGCCACTCGATCAGAATTTCTAGGAATTTTACAAAGAAAATTTCATGTTGATCTATGAACATACAATTTTGCATCCATTGTTAGTCACTCATCTGAGGGTTTGTGTTCTCTTGTCATGAAAAGTCCCATTCTCTTCATTCCAACTAGTCTGTGATTTTTTTCTTGGTCGACTTCCAAAACATTCCCTTAGTCATAAATTCCCAGTCCCATCAATGGAACCATTTGTTGGTTGTTTCTTGTCTGCACAGGGGTTATAAGAACCAAGTTTCAGTTTGACTATGACCAACAAGGCCCTCAGGACACCGGCCCTTTCAGCATCACCTTCTTTCACAAATGAAGTCTCACTCGAGGTATCTATTGGGGCTGCAAGAACAAGGTTTTTGTAGCAGTAAGGGAAAGGGAGGCTGATGTGTGAATCATTCTTCCTGATCTTAACTCATGTATGTTCTTGATTATTATCTAAACTATCACAAATATACCTGAACATTACATCATAACCAATCCATAGACTAAATCCATTCTGCGAAACTTTATATCATCATTCATGAACTCATAAAGACAAGTAAGAACACAAGACACAATATCCTCTCTAAAATCCTTCTTTATTCATCTTCTTTCTTACTAACTGACTATTACATTCATGATCTTTCCATAACCTCAATTCTCTTCCATGCACACACTCTCATACTCACATACGCACACATCTCTCTCTCTCTCTCTCTCTCTAATAATCTCGTTACATATTTATACCCCAAAATATAGGGCTTCAATTTCTATTCTTATCTATCCCAAAATATACCATTATAATGCATGGCATAGCCATCTTCAGTTAACTGTCTATTTTTCTTCTTCTACTTCTTGTTCTTTATACAAATTTTATGATGTCCTTCTATTTCTGGAAATTCGCACTATCATCATTTGCACTACCTTTTCTCACTCCCTTGCTTTATCCTTTTGTATTTGCATTTTCTCCATCCTTCACGTCCTTCTACACCCTTTCTATATTCTACGTGAATCCTTCCTTCTACGCGATTCCTTCCTTCTGTGTGCTTCCTTCCTTCTGCATGCTTTCTTTCTACTTAGGATTTTATATTCAAACGTTGCTTGTCCAACACAAATCAAGGCATGAAATCAACTTGAATAAGTTAAAATGATTATGCAAACAATGTTGAATAACCATGGAGAAAAAATATTAAAATGGTGCAATCATTACTTATGTGAGAAAAATGCGATGAAACAAGAAGTTTACATGATGCAACAATCCCATCATCGAAATCATAATTATTAAGCTATATGTATGGATGGAATTTCACTAATGGTTTTGTTTCAACAAGATTACATCACCAAATTTTCAACCCAAAATGATAAACCCAAAATATTCGATGATAAGAAACACTCAAAATCAAATAATCAAGAAAGAAAATAACCATCAACCATATGTTCAAATCAAGAAAGACAAGTCCTCGAGGTCTAGAGAAGTCAGTGAGGGAGTGCATTGTTAAGGCACTCCATAAGTGAAAGTAATCAGTTTGAAACCCCTGGGTACACATCAAATCTATCCATGTTAAGGGTTGGTGTGGTCCAGGTCGGGTGCGATCCCCAGGTGATTTTGAAGGATTAGATGCCCCTGGGTTGTGGAATATAAACCATAGGCTAGTCCCGCAGGTCAGGGATAGTATAGCCAACAACAACAAAAATCAAGAAAGAAAATCAAATGCAAACGAAGGTGAAGTTTTCAAAAATTCAATGGAGGGACCCTTTACTTTTTTCAAAAATAAAGGGGGGGTTTTGAGTTTTAAAAAAATATTGATGCAATCATAAGTTTTACAGAAATATTTTTAAAGAAGATTTCTTTAAAGGAATATCATTACCAAAGATTACTTTGGAGAATGTTGCGGAAGAAATTGGACATAAATTTGAAATATATGGAATCCAACTCTATAATCGCATTCATACTTTCCATTTTACACATAATTATATTTCCATACCAAAATAAGTAAAAGGTCGACAGGAATCCATAGAAAAACAAAACAACTAGTATTGTATTTCGTCAAAAGGTAAACAAATAATTTTTCAATGAAATATCGAGCTTCATTTAAAAAATGATTATTTTCTCAAATCAACAATCATCAGCTCATTTCTGCTTTGTTGGAAAAATTTAGGAGAGGCCTCAAGGTCGTTGGATCGGGACGATGTTGAGGCCTCAACATATCTTTCCATTCATTAAATTTTCTACTCCTATCTAGGATAAGATAGATTATATTTATTTTTTGCATCTAGCATAGCTCATATATGCACACATTTCATTCCTTCATCCCAACAACCATTCACCCAACCCTCATAATAGTAATGGAATTCAAGCCAAAATCTTGTTGGGACTCCTATTCTAAATGGTGTGAAGTCTAATTGGGACATCATACTGGAGAGCACCCCTTTCTGTTAAATTGAATTCCACATGTTTCAACATAGTTCCATCCTATGTACCAAGTGTCGAAATGTTGTGCTCGTTTCACTATAGACAATGCTACACCATTGTCACCCAACCATAGGCATAACTCCACCCCCGAGCACCTTAAAATTTGACAAAAATAATGATTCCAGGAATCCACACCATAACCAACAGATAACCAAGAGAGCGCACCTTTTCCAAGGGTAGCGCACAAGAGAAATTACCAGAAAAACTAAACAAGAGAAAACCGTACAACTACAGCTATTGTTTCTCCTCCAAACTTGCACATTGTTTCTAGTTTCTTTAGTGAGAGTGAGTGAACAAATGATCCAAGACATCCTCTATTTATATTAATATGTCCAGTGTCTTTTCTGACTGAGCCGACCTGACTTTCTGGTAATTATATTTTTTGTTTATCTTTTTCCTGTGAGGTCCACTTGTCTTCCTTGAGGATAATACCTCAATATTATATATTCTACTGAGTCAACATGTCTTTTAGGGTTTTCACACATGTTTTGGGTTTCTCTTGCTTCTGGAATATTCTATTCTAGTCAAAGGTTACATATGGAGGTTAATACCTTCCACAACTACCATAATATCTACACCAAGCACCTTCAAGGTTCATGCAGTAGATCGAATGCTTCACACTAGAGAAGCCATTATTTGTATCCTCAAGGAAAACTTGTTTATGGTGCAAAATTAAATGAAACAATAAGTTGATAAACACATATTTGAACGTTCTTTTAATGAAAGGGACCAAGTGTTTCTTTTCCCATAGCCTTATAAACAAACATCACTCAAAGATAAAGTTCCCCAGAAGATAGCTCTAAAGTTCTATGGTCTCTATTAGATCATACCATGGACTAGTCAAGTCGCTTGCAAGATGGCTCTCCCAACCCACTCCAAGACTCATCTAAGCATTCATGTGTCATGTTTGAAGAAAGTTGTGCGATCAAATTGTAAAGTGCAGACCATCCTGCCATAACTTGATGAACAAGGTTCAATTTGGATCCAACTAGAAGCAATATGGGATACCAGAGAGCATCAGTTGTGCAAATGCATAATCAAGGAAGTATCGATCCAGTAGAAAGATATGCAATGAGAAGATGCCACATGGAAGAATAAATGGAGGGTAGAAACCTTATTATGGAATTGAAAAAAATTATAAGTTAGCATGATCCAGGAGGATCTCGATGGCCACCCACCTATTCTATCTAGCTCAAAATAGTTCATTGTCAATTTATTATTGTTAGTAGTTTTTCGGTTCCTAAATTTCTAGGGTTGTTTTGAGGCCCTAAACGATTTTTTTTGTGGATTTTGAGCCCAAGTCACTATCAAGGGAACTTTCTTGGGCTATTCTAAAATCATTATTCTCAGTTAGACCTTTCCAACCGTGTATTGAGCACCCCAAATGGAGATCGTATGAAAAAATTACTCCCCCGGGAAGTTGACGTATAAACTACCCCCATCGGGGCCCGCAAACCTTTTGTCTTTTCTTCTTCCGGGGTTAGGGTTTTGGATTTTCCTTATGTTAAAAAGGCCTTTAGAGACTCATTTTAACAATCGTCTTCTTGTGAATGCGATTATCCATCACATCTCTTCTCAGAGATAAGCTGCCACCATTCTAGCGAGTCTTTCACTCTGTATTTCTACAGTTTTGTACATTTCACTCATTAATAGAAATTGTGTATCACTGTATCTCTGTGTTTATGGTTATATCTCTGATATATCTCTGTTACATTATTAGATATTGATATATCTTTGTACATTTATTTATTATTTCTCTGCTCTCATTTCATGCTGAAAATAATCTGGATCAGTGGTATAAGAGAAGGATGCTCTTGATCGTTTTTCAGTGCATGTCCCCGACAAGGTTTGAGTATACCAAGTTGGGTCTTGATCTTGTGTCTCTTGAGGAAAATCTCTCTCATACACCCAAGAAACCCTCTGTGGCGGAAGAAAAAAAAAACGATGGATCAGAAGTTTCTATTAATATGTTGCTTGAGCAAGCTATCACGCAACAGAGGGATGAAATGATGGAGAATTTTTCCCACATCCTTCAATGCTTGTCGATGACAGTAAGAACATATTCATCAAGTGGCCACTTTGGAAGAACCTCTCCTTTCAAGGTACAAATTAATTTTGATATTCCTGTATTTGAAGGATAGATAGATGCAGATGCCCTAGAAAAATGGTTAAATCTGCCAGAAGGTTATTTCTTTGTTCACAATTTCTCCGACGGGGAAAATATCACCTTCACACTCCTTAAGGCTCTCCCCCATGTCAAACATTGGTGAGAAACTTACTGGGAGAAACGTTCCATAGAGGAGTCTAGAATATATGGGGTTGAGCCCACTTGGGATTTTTTTGTGGATGCGGTCAAGGAGCAGTATTACCCTTTCGATAACTATGATGACTAGTATGTGAGATGGACCACACTGTGGAAAGAGAGGGGCCACATAGTTTTGGAGTTCACAAATACTTTCCATACCTTGCGCACCAAGTTGGGTATCAAAGGCTTCGAGCGACATCTGGTTCTGAAATACCATGGGGCTCTACATAGGTACATCCAAACCGAAATGGATTTCCTGGACATCTCATCACTGGGAGTTGCCTATCTATATGTTGTCAAAATCGAGAAGAAATCTTGGCACTAGATAAAATGGGAGTTCGGGTCTGCAAATCCACAAAAATCAAAGCATGATAAAGACAACCCTAACAAACAACCTCCAGAAAACCAACCCAAGACACAGAAAACGAAGGGTAATGGAAAGACGAAGAAGGACATTGAAAAGTGGTGTGATTTCCAAAAAATCCCCGAACAACACCAATGAATGTCACTCAAAACACTCATTGGTGGTTGAGATCAAAGAAAAGGAGCCGAACCCTGATTCAGAATATGATTTAGAAAATAATGGGAGAAGATAGATCATCGACACAAACCCCATTGATATTGTCACAATCGCAACAATTCAACCAGAAGAACCAGAAGATCCTAAAGAGGGGGAGCACTTTTTTTCATTCAAAGATGTGGGTGAAGAGGACCCCACTGCATTTTATTGTTGATAGCAGAAGCCAGAAGAACCTCATCTCTGCAGAGGTCGTCAAACAGTAGGGATTGTCGACAACACCACACCTCCATCCATACAACATTGGGCGGCTTTGCTAGGGACGAGAACTCTTTGTCAACCAGCAGTGTCGATTATCATAAAACATCTAGTCCTTCAAGGATGAGGTATTATGTGATGTTGCCCCACTATATGTCTGTGATGTTCTTTTGGGCTAGCCATATATGTGGAAGTGCCATGCTATTTATGAGTCTCAACCCCGTAGTGTCATTGTTTCTTTGGGGGGTCATCTCTACAGGATACCAAAGGTATTTCCTACTATTGTCCCACCTAAATAGTGTCGCAAGGTAGTATCTCATACTACAAAATTCATCTTCTTCACAATCTGTTCAAAAGGTGAACAAAAGGACACTACAACCACTACAACGTCGGTCTAAGCACCTTCTATCCAACAGAAGCAGTTCAACAGGATTGCAGCTAAGTGCAAAGGTTCCTTCTACACACAACCATCTCAGGTATCCCGACTGGTTAAAAAGATCCAACCCCACCAACAACAGGTTCGTGACAGTCTTCAACAAGATAAACAAAATGACTTCTCCAAGAAGGCATGCAACTCACCAAGATTTAGATTCAACAAACATTTTCCCCTCTCCGTTGGGAACTCAATGCCATGGAGACCATTGCTTCCTAAGGAGGGAGGATTGATCCAAAAGGATCTCGGTGGCCACCCACCTATTTCAACTGGCTCAAAATAGTTTGTTGGTAATTTACTATTGTTAGCATTTTTTCGGTTCCTAAACTTCTAGGGTCGTTTTGAGGCCCTAAACAACGATTTTTGGGGATTTGGGGCCCAAGCAACTGCTAAAGGCACTAGCGTGAGCCATTCAAAAATCGTTCTTCTCGATTAGACCTTTCCAACGGTGTAGCGAGTACCCCAAATGAACATCATATGCAAACGTGAGGCCCCCAGGAAGTTGACGTATCAACTACCCCCATCAGGGCCCGCAAACCTTTTGGATTTTTCTTATGTTAAAAAGGCCTTTCCAGCCTTATTGTAACAATCGTCTTCTTGTGAATGTGGGTAGTTGTCACACCTCTTCTCAAAAATAAGTTGTCATCATTCCAGCGAGTATTTCACTATGTATTTCTACAGTTTTGTACAGTTCACTCATTAATAGAAATTGTGTGTTATTGTATCTCTGTGTTTATGGTTATATCTCTAATATATGTCTATTACATTATTGGATATCTGATATATCTCTGTACATTTCTTTATTATTTCTCTACTCACATTTCGTGCCGAAAATAATCTGGATCACAGCGAACCTTTGGCTATGAGATAAGAAGAAAGTCATCTTTGATACTCTCGTCACTCCTATTATCTTATATGGTTGTGAAATCTAGAGTTGTGACATCTCTAGAGAATCATGTAGAAAGATAGAACAAATCTAGAAACATTTTATAACTTATATAATCTCAAAATTAAAGGAAATACACCCTATCCTATCCTCCCCATAGAAGTGAGTGTTTCCTCCATTGAGAGCACCACTATAGCTAGGTACCTAATGTACAAGAACAAAATAAACAAGATGGAAGAAAAGAGGTTCCCTAAAATTGCTTTGAATTCTAGTCAAAACCACCTATGACTCAAGTAAGAGTGGCATAAAGATGTCAATATTTAAAAAAATGAATTAAAAAAAATAAAATGCAAATATTTAGATATTTAAAAAATTCAAAATTCAAATGGATTTAAACTTTTACATATATATATA
>JASDQU010014350.1:36313-48580 GCA_032191745.1 Picea mariana
GTTTGTTATCATCTTTTGTTTTCCTATCAATAATCAAGTATATGTAAAAATTTTGTATAAATACTATTATTTTTAAGTTTTAATATCTATATATATATATATATATATATATAAACATGTTATATATAAACATGTTTAATATCTTCTACTTGTCTTAGGATACAACTCAAGACCTACAGGCATCAACGTGGTTTGGTTTTCCTTGAATAACCATGATGAGTCATCCTACACTGATGGATAGCAGCCAATAATGACTCTCCCCACTATAGATTTGACATTATGAACTACAAATTGTTTAAAGTTTAAAACATCGAAACGCTCATAAACATGGGCGAGCAATATCCAGCCTGGATATTGGCCACCCATAAACATGTATGATCCGAAGATATGTATCCCAAAGTCATTGCTATAAAAACATCTCAGAGAGCATATTGACTCGACTCGAGTTGAGCTGGGTAGAGGGGCCAAGAAACTGTATGTATTGGAATGCAAAGATTCTGGAAATTGGAACGCAATTATAGAGAGCGTATTGACTTGACTTGAGTGGGGCATCTAGAAGGTGAAGAAATGGAGAACTATGAGGAAAATCGCAGTATTGACTTGAGTTGAGTACAGGACAGATGGGCAAAGAAATCGACTTGAGTGGGAAGAGGGTGAAGAAACCGTACGTATTGACTTGACTTGAGTGGTACAGAGGGGCAACCGGAAGGCGTTTACAGAGAACTGATCGTATTAACTTGATTTGAGTGGAGTAGAGGGGCCCAAATTTCGTCCATTGATGAAGTCTTGCGTAGATTCCATGAATGAAGATGAAGACACATACGTTAGAAATCAAATCCCATCGTCCACCAAATTGGACGAGAGAAGAGAGATGTTGAGAGAAGCTACTGACTTGATCGAAGTGGCATAGAGGAGCGAAGAAACTGGGCAAAAAATTCCATAAAAAAAATCGCAGCATTCTTTCACTTTTTTTTCACTGAAAAAAATCCTCTTTATATTCATAAAAATATAATAGTTTTCATACATCAGACTTTTCGAAAATAAAAACCATAATCAAAATCAGGGATCTTTGCCTTCTACTAATCAAGACTATGCCAATTACTTCATACAAGAGCCAAGAGCCAACTTTCAAGGTCTAATGAGTAAACCTCATATTACATATATCCAAAAAAAAAATAGCAAAACTAACTATGTACTCAGAATTAGAATAATTTCAAATAAAGGGAAGGGCCCTCATTACCCTCCTCCCAGTGAGGGTAAGCTATTTGACCTGGCATCTTTAAAAGAGAATTTTTTGATAATATATTTGCTTCCATGTTATCTTCTCTGTATATGTGGTCAAAAGATAGATCCCTGAAAAACAAAATAGTTTCTTTAATTATTTCTTTCCAACTTACCAATGCCACTACCTAGAGGTCTGTCTTCTTTTTGAGCCAATCTATTACGATCTTTGAGTCCCCTAGCAGAAGCATATCAGAAATAGACACTCTATGGGCCAAAAAAAGGGAATCCCAAGCCCCCACGAGTTCTTCCTGGGTGTTTGATCCTTGCCCGCAATTGAGCGTCCATTGTTATGATGTATGACTATTTATCAATATCTTGCCTCCAGCTCCATTGAATTTACCACTTTGTTGCGCATCTTCGTCGAACCACGCAATAGCTTTTCTAGTTGGGAGAATAACTTGAGAAATGTGCATAGGAGGAACTTTAGCTTTTTTTTCCATATGTATTAACAGCTCCTAAAACTTTGATAACTACCTTTTGTATGGAAGGAGATCCTACATCAAAGATTGTTAAGTTTCTTTCATTCCATATATACCAACTAATGAAAGCTGGCAGCAAAGAGTAAGAAGGATTTAATTTTATCCAGTTATCAAAACATTCGATCACCGATGAGCCAGTCTAGCCCCTGGGTACCTTTAGTGTATGAGTAACCTTATTCTAGACAACAGAAGTAAAAGGATAGTTCACAAATAGGTCTTGACCTGATTCGCTTGAATTTTTGCATAAGATACATATGTTGGGTCCCTCCCAACCTCGTTTTTGGAGATTTTCCCATATACGGATCTTGTTTTCTGCCACCAACCATGTAAATATCTTTATTTTTAATGGGCACTCTCATTTCCAAATCTTTTTTCGCCATCCCACAACTTTGGTTGCCCAAATCTTTGTTGCCACCACATCATATACATTTTTTCCCGAGAGTTGACCAGTATTGTCTCTTCCTATCCATAAAAGAGCATTCAAACGATCCTGTATTTTAATGCCTGAGCATATCAAATTCTGCCTGAACTTTTCCCATCCTACTGCCTCATCTTCCTCGAGCTCCAGATTGGCGTCATCCACCCAATCCATGTAGAAAGCTCCCTGAGTTAGATCGCATCTATCTTGGTGCAGATATTATATTCTATGGTGATTCAACTTGTTTATAAGACTGGATGATAGCAGAGAATCGTTACCCATTCCCAAAATGGCATCTCGCCCTAGAACTATAGATTGCCCAGATCCAGGATTCCAGGCTATCCATTGGAGTACAAGCGGTAGAGAGTTTAGTAGATTTTTCTAGTTTTGAGACCCACCAGACATTTGTGTCGATGCAGATCTAAGCCACATATGGACCTATTCATGAGGAATATACTTATCTTTAATCACCCTGTCCCATATACTTGGTTTCATTAATACTCTCCAAAGAGTGTTCGCAGCCATAGCCATGTAGAAAATGTAAAGGTTTCTCAAACCCCAACCACCAAAAAATTTAGGCTTAGAAACCATTTCTCATCTGCACAAATGGAAACTACTTCTCTACTTATTGCCTGACCAAAGAAAGGAAAAGACAAAGTGCCTAATTTTATTCAATACCGATAAAGGAATGTGAGCTAAGGCCAACCAGTAAACTGGTAAACTTTCCAAGACTACTTTTGCAAGAATAAACCTTCCTCCCAATGATAACAGTCTATTACACCAATGGTTGATTTTGCGCTCGAATTTTTCAATGAGCCATATCCAATCCTTCGCTCTATAGCTTGCTAATTTTAAGAAATATCCTAGATAAGTGAAGCCCCCCGATAGATCTTTTGAATCTATATTGTAAAGAGTTTTCATCTCTTCTATAACTTCATTTTGTATGCTTGTATACAGAAAACTAGACTTTTGTATATTAATTCTCAATCCATTCAGACATCTTATCATTTGTCATGATGATCACATCATCCACAAATAGTAGGTGTAAAATCTTTAGCATCCTAGAAACTTTGATCCCAGACAGAGTGTCTTTCGCTTGGCCCTATTTCAACAAAATACTGAGTCCTTCCAACACAAGGATGAATAAAAAAGGCGACAAAGGACAGCCCTGGCGCAACCCTCGCCTGCTCTGGAAAAACTTTGTTGCTTCCCCATTTATCAATACCCAAATACAGCTGTGGAAATACACCCCATGACCCTATTTATAGTGACCAACCCAAATCCACATTGTAGGAGAATAAGGTGCATAAAGTCCCAATTAACACAGTCGTAAGCCTTCTTGAGGTCCAGCTTCAAGATGCTATCCTATAGGTGTTTTATCTTTATACTCTGTAGGCACTCCTGTGTTGTACCAATAGCATCAAGGATCTGTCTTCCCTTGAGAAAACCAAGCTGCTCTTCAGAAAGGGTCTGAGAGAGAATGGGGTGAATCCTTCGATCTATGATCTTAGTAATAAGCTTATAACATAAGTTACATAGAGCTATTGGACGAAAATCCTCAAACTTTATGGGATGATTAGCCTTAGGAATCAAAGAAATAAAGGTGGTATTAAGTTTCTTTTTCACTTATCCTTTGATTCTCATCTCCTCCGCCATATCCAACAAATCTTGGCCAACTAAATCAAAATAGTGGAGGTAGAATTCGACTGTCCACCCATCGGGTCCTGGGCTCTTTTCCTTTGTAAATCCCTTTAACACCTCAAGAATCTCCTCCTTTGTGCATGGTTTTTCAAGGTCCCTAACCTCCTCCTCCTTTACCATACATGGAAGGATCCTAACAATATCAACCTGATCACCTAGGATATTCGTGTCCACTGCCTGATAGAAAGATTTGAAATAATTTATAGATGAATTTTTTATGTCTTTCTGTTTCTGATAAATCCTTCCCGCCTCATCCTCAATATCCCACAAATGCTTTTTATTCCTACAAAAACTAGCAAAGCGATGGAAAAACTTCGGGGTTTTGTTGCCACTGGATATCCAAATCGCCCGACTTTTCAGTCTCCACCACTTCTTTTTAGTCTCCACCACTCCTCTTTCTTTCACTTAAATGGTATAAAAATTATAATATAAAATATAAACTTAATATTATTATTATTATTAAACTTAATATAAATGTGTTTATTTATTTATTTTTAAAATTTAAAACTAAAAATTATAATATAAAATATAAACTTAATATTATTATTATTATTATTAAACTTAATATAAATATGTTTATTTATTTATTTTTAAAATTTAAAACATAATATTAAAGCTGGTTAGATGGATCTGAAAGTATTGGGAAGTTTAAATTTGCATGAAACTAATCCTAGAGATATATTGGTTGGAAATTTTCAAAAGAATTTTAAAATGCAAATAATGTAGAGAAATTATTTAATTATAATTATTCCATAATGTAATTTTTAAGTAAGAATATCGGCTTAGGTAAGAAAATCCCAACGTTGGAGAAAGACAAATCACCCAGTTTAGTCAAATTCCATGGTCCGTCAAATGTTGAGTTGGAAAAAGAAATCGAATTTTTTTTTCCAATAGAAAAATGTCTCAAAATTATATAAGGTATAATTTCTTTTACATAGCACTATCGATTCAACACGATACAATAAAGGAACAACCATTTGAAAGATTGGACTGCACCGGATACAAATGAAAATACAATATTGTTCACACAATAAAGATCACAACTAAAATCTGAAATGAGGACAGGAGTTATGCATAAAGAATTTGTACTCTCCACAATACAACCCAGCTTCTCCACGCGCAACTCGATTACTCACTGATCTAAGAGCTCAAGCTTCGAAGATATTAAGGTGGGTAAGAGGGATTTCTTCCCCATTGTCCCAATGATAAACTGATAGTCTACCTTTAGGTTCCTTTAGTGCCCTCTTTGACAGTAAGTCAACCTCTTTATTGTGCTCCCTGTAAATGTGTTGGTACCTTATATCTTTAAAATTTCTTGCCAGTTCCTTTGTTTTAATTTTCCAGCCTTCGATGTTCAGAGCATGGAGTTGTCCCTTTTGATTAATCCAGTCAATGATAAATTTTGAATCCCCTAGGATTTGGATTTTTTCAATCGCCCAAAGAGAAGCCAAAGTGAGAGTCGCCCACAATCCCATGAGCTCAACCATTGTGTTGGTACCCACTCCGCAATTTATGTACCATTTTGTAATCCTAGAAGCATGAGTCTTGAAAAAACCTCCTACTACACAACACTCCCCAGTTGAAAGGGCTACTCCATCGAAACATGCCAAAGTGAACCCCTCGGATTGAGTATATCACAAACTCTATTTGGGATGGGGTTAATGATAGTTGGCTGCCAAGAGAAAGTAACTGAAATATTGTGCACTACTGAGAGCTGAGAGGGAGTGAGATCTTCAAATAAAGTCTTATTTCTCTCAATCCAGATGTGCTAGCAAACAATAGCTGCCAAACTTGCAAGAGCATATTTTTTTGTAGTCCACTTATTAAAACAATCTGAAATCGTGGTACCATCCCACTGGATTTTTAAATGGTAAATGTTATATAATCAGATCCAAACTGCTTTTGTGAAGGGGCAGTGGACTAATAGATGGTTAGTAGATTCAGAGTTTCAATTGCAGAGCTTGCACACCCCTGGACCTTCCCAACCTCTTCTTTGCAGCACGTCCCAGGTAAGGATTTTATCATACACTGCCAGCCACACAAACAATGTGACTTTGAGTTGTATCGGCCACTTCCATAATTTGAGAATCCATGCTCTGTCACACTTGTATTTGTAAGGATTTATGAGCGCCTGATAGAGATTATTTGTTGATATAGCACCCGACGCATCCCCACCAGCCCACACAAGGGTATCTTCACAGTTTCGAAGAGCAATACCTGTGTCCCTTAAGGAAATAGTGAAATAATTCCATTCAATTGCATCTTGATCGCAGAGATCCAAGGATTCACTAGTGCACCACCTACCTGGAAAGGAATAAAGACTATCAGTAATACTCACCTGGGATAGTACTGTTATTTGATTGTTGTGTAGATGGATACGTGGGGATTCTGAGAGAAAAGATCGATCCTCCAAACCACTGATTTTGTCCCTGCCTAAAGAAATCGATATACCTGAACTAGGACTCCACCGCAACTAATGAAGGATCACGCAGATATTCTTGGTCATGCCATTCCAGAAACTCGACGTTATTTTCTGTTGTTGGGTAGGTTTACAGATCCAGTCAATGAACGAAGTGTCCCCCGGGTACTTACCCAAAAGTATTATGTGCCAAATGTTGTCAACAATTAGCACCCTCCAAAATGTATTAGAAAGTAAAGCAGAGTTGAAGGACACAAGATTTTTGAGCCCCCATCCTCCACAGTGTTTCGGTCTTGCCAAGAGATCCCATCTACAAAGATGGAAGTGAAATGTTTCCTTTTGTCCACTCCACAGGAAAGCATACATTAACTGACGGATTTTTATTAAAATAGATCTAGGAATCACCTCCATAGACATCCAGAACATTGATTGACTCTACAGCACAAATTTAACCAATATTAATCTACCTCCGATCGATAGCCATTTATTACACCAAAGCCCAATTTTTTTTTCGATCTTCGCCACCAGCTAGCCCCAATCTTCAGTTTTGGAAGATCCCAGCTTTTGATGGTAACCTAGGTACTTGATGCCAGAATTCAAAGCTGCAAATGTAAACAGTAAGATGGCTTTAAATTGAGTTAGCTTCGTTTCCTCAAGCCCCCAGTAGTGGACTATAGTCTTTGTAGAGTTTATGCAGAGACCCAAAACAAGACAATAATATTGAAGAATGTAAAAGATCACTCTCCATTCCAACAGATTTGCCTTGGACATTACAAGAACATCATCGACAAACATTAAATGGATGATTTTCAATAGTTTTGTTACCTTAATACCTGAAATAATATGATCATCGCTTCCTTTGGATAACATCAGGCTGAGGCCTTCCATAATCAAAATGAACAGATACAGGGATAAAGGGAATCCCTGACGAAGCCCCCTCCAGCTCTTGAAGTAATTCATTGCCTCTCCATTGATCAAAACTGCAAAACTGGCACTAGAAACGCAGCTCATTATCCATCCCGTTAGCTTAACCCCGAAGCCTATGGTGAGTAAAATCATCCTTAAGTAATGCCAGTCTATGTTATCAAAGAATTTTTTAAGATCTAACTTCAACATCAGAGATTTAATGTTCTTTTTTTTTTATGTTGTGGAGGCTCTCATGGGTTGTACCAATAGCGTCATGGATTATTCTACCATTCAGGGACCCCAGCTGTTCTGAAGAAAGACACTTTGACAGAATCGGCTTGATCTAATTTGCAAGGATTTTTGAGATCACCTTATAAATAAGATTGCATAAAGAGATTGGTCGGTAGTCATCAAAGGACGTCATCTTGTTTACCTTCGGAATGAGTGCCAAAAAAGTGGAATTGATACCTCCACAAAGTTTTCCTTTTGTCCTCGAGTCCTCCACCATCTCGAGGAGATCACCTCCCACAAGATCGAAAAAATAAATGAAGAACTCTGTTGTCCACCCATCTGGGCCCAGGCTTCTCTCTTTTTTAAAATTTTCTAGAACATACTTTATTTTTGCCAAAGTTACAGGATTAAAGAGTGTCTCAGCTTCATCCTCTTCCACCATCCTAGGATAAAGGCTCAATATCCTAGCCAACTCAGTGAAGTTAGATGTTTCTTGTGCTTTAAATAATTGTTTAAAATAGATAATAGCCTCTTCTTTTATTGCCTCCTGATTAGTTAGGTTATCTCCATTGTCCTTTATTAAATCCCAAAGATGCTTTCGGTTCCTGTTGAAGCTGGCCATTTTATGAAAAAAAATTGTATTGGAATCTCCACTTTTTATCCAAGTAGCCCTGCTACGAATACGCCAAGTCTCTTCCTCCCTGTGGAGAAAATTGTTTCTGTTAGTTTCCCATTCATGGAGATGCCTATCATCCTCCAAGGATAAGGGACTCTCAACAGATTTTAATAAGAGCTGCTCAATTTCCAATTCCAAATTATCCAATAATAGACTGTCTTGCGCCTTGACTTTGTTACCCAGATTTTTGTTTTCTTCTTGAGCTCTTTAAGTTTCCAAATCATCCACAACTGTTTGTTACCCTCCATCATAAAGCGGGGATCCTTCCATATTAAATGGACCAATTTTACAAAATCGAAATCCTGCAACCAGAGCGCATTAAACTTGAAAGGAAACACCTTATATAAAGGTGTGTTCTCCAACTGGATAAGAATAGGAGCGTGGTTAGAGATAAAGGGATATTCCACCCAGGATCTCGATAGGCCAGCATTGGACAATAATCCTTCAGATACTAAACAACTATTGAGCCTTCTAGCAATAACATCTTGACCGAATCGACCATTACGCCATGTTGGGACCAGCTTGGTCGGCTTGATATCAACCAGCTTCAAAGAAGTAAGTAAGTCTCTGTAAAACTCCTCATTTGAACCAGAAACAAAGGAACCCCCCCAGTTTTCATCCAAGGATAAAATGAAATTGAGATCACTGGAAATAATGAGATTTGGAGTAGAAAGAATACCATTGTTTTCTACAGAACTCCAGAAGAGCTTACGGTCGTTCCACGACCCATAAATATTAAGAAACGCCAGCTTCTTTTTGGAAGAAATACAACTTCCTATTAAAAAAATACCTCCAACCGTCAGGAAAGGGTTTAGATCCAAGGAATTTGGGTCCCAAGTGACCAATAACCCACCAAAAGATCCTAAACAGTTAACCGCAGTCACAGCCTAGGAAGGACAGAGAAGAAGCAAAAAATCTCGCTCTTTTTGTTCATTTGAAAGAGTCTCTTGTAAAAAAACAATGTCCGGCTTAGTGTGGTCCAGTAGCCTATGTACTGAGGCATCCTTGAGGGTGCCTCCAATCCCTTGAATATTCAAGGAGAGAAATAACATCACTTTTCCCTCCCCAGGGCCTTCATTGCTCTAAGGGCCCCAGTATCCGGCGAAGTAGGAACAATTTCATCTGCTTGATTGCTAGAAACCACATGTTTCTTTCGAGAGCTTCTCATCTCGATCGGTGAGAGTTAGGATGCAATGCCACGAGACCATGCAAAGGCCTTAAGTCCCCTTCCTAGAGATTGCAAGGAGGATGAGCCAGTATCCCCTTTGTTGTCAACAACTTCCTTTCCAAGAAAAATGGGCAGTGGCATAGGGTCACGGGTCTTAGTTTGGCTAGGAACTAAAGAATCTAGGGCCGCGGAGAGAGTCGAGTCATCCTCCTTTGCCTCTCTGAAGCCTAGAAGGATCAGAGGGTCTCTGATCACTTTGTCCAAGGGACGGTTAAAAGGCATGGATAAGTTATCAGAAGAAGGGAAAAGGGAGGGTAACGAGGGGAGGGTAGGAGATAGTTGCAGGGGAACTTCAGGCTGATGTATAGTAGTAAGAGGATGGGGAGAAGGTGCAGCGACAAAAGGTTGGTGAGAGGAGGAGAGGGAGGGATCCGAGTGAAGAGGTTCAAGAAGGGTATCAGCCGACTCGAGCTCTGAAGTCCTCTTCGACAGGGTATTAGCCAATAACCAGTCCGATTTATTTAAAGCCTCCTTCTCCTCAGTAGACAGGGATTTAAACAAAAGAGGACAAAGATCTTGTAACTTACCAGTTAGACTAGACTCAATCTCAAGCAGAGGAGAGGAGAAAGCGCCAGAGGATTCATGTAAAAAACTCAAGGAAGCATCAATTTCAGTATAAGTTGGAGGGCTTCCTTGTAGTTCAGAAGCTTCAGATGAGCTCTCCAAACCCTTCCCCGAATAGTCTCGACAAAGGTGACCCATTTTGCGACAAAGGCTGCATTGGAAGGGTAGCCCGAGATTATCCAGCGGCTGAGCGATCCTCTGTCCTCTCCACTCTATCTCTAAGGTTTTCGACAACCCACAGAAGATGTCCATCTCCAAGATAACTTTACCCAATTTCCGCACAAGGTCAGAAAGAAACTTGGATTCCAGTGCAATGAATCTCCCCAAAGAATTTCCAATGGCCCGTAAGGCTCCTTCATTCCATAGATACAACGGGAGACTCGGTAAGAGTACCCAGAGATGCCTGAACCGGAAGTAATATGTATTAGGGTTGAAAGCAATCCTCCAACGTTTTAGCATAAGACTACTTCCCCCAAAGACCCACAGTGAACTCAGTAAGAGTGTAGCGTCCTTCGGAGAAGTGAAAATAAAGCCAAGCCAACCTTTGGTTAAATAGTTAACCTTAGGGTGGTATCCTAGGAGAGGTAACCACTGGGTTTTAATCCAATCCTGCAGAGAAACTTTACTCAGATATTTATAAGATATCCTCCCAACTAGAGCACATAGCACCATTCTGCAAGTATCTTCTAAATCCACATCATTTCCTAACACCAAGCGTTTGTCCTTCTTGTTTTCTTTCCACGTCTTTCGACGGAAAAGGGCAGACTGAAGATGAACACAAGGTTCCCAGTGTCCCCATAGAGAAGAAGAAGGGTACAATAGGTCTGGGGACACAAAGGTCGACTATGTGCCTGCCCAAGGAGCGTCTAAAGGAGGGATAACAAACTCTAAAGAAATGGAACTACACAGAGGGGGAATAGGAGGACTACAGAGAGGACTAGTAGAGGTTAAAGACCTGTTAATGGTAGGTAAGAAGCCCACAAGCCCACTCTGCAGCTTGTCCACTTTGTCGAAAAGCCCCACTTGTCTCTAGGTTTCCTCGTCATCTAGGCTCATAAGTGACTTGACCTTTCATTCCAAATTTTTATTGGAGAAGCTATTCATTTTGGCCCATGGCCCACCAGATGCCAGTCAAACTGACACTACAGTAGCTGACAAGCACTCAGTCCAAATAGAAAAATCAGTATGGTCCGTGACTCAAGCAAAAAGACCCTCTCCTGAACTAGCACCAGTAAAAGACAGCTAGAAACTCGAGACACTTGGGAACAGGGAGCCAGTAAAGGAGAGAGGGAATAATGAAAAGAAAAAGGCTAAAAACAAAAACAATCTACGAGAAAACTCCTTCTTGGAATCCAAGAAACAAGTTAGACAAACAAGTTCCAAAATGTGTGACCACTGAGTGCTAACTCAAAGCTAAAGCAACAATAAACGAGGAAGAGATGTGATATTCACAGTCTGTATCCACACATCAGGGAGGCAATGCTACTATAAGTCACGTAACTGGTAAAGGTTCTAAAACCGGTTTGAAAAGGCTTCCCGCCCAGTATCCCTCGACTCCATATTCATTCGAGACATGTAATATCGTCCCAAAAGCAAGTTGAAGAAAGTTCCCAAAGGAACCCCGAAAGCAAGTTGAAGTGGAAAGTTTCTATACAGAAGAACGCGTTTGTATTTACATGGATCACCTATTTTTTTCAAAACAAATCGACTTGAACAGGCCAAGATGTATTAAGAGACTCTAATGTCTGCCCGTATTGACTTGACTTTACCGGGGCAAAGAAATGGGAGAATGGGCAAAGGGCCAAGAAATCAACTTTAATTAGGGTAGAGGAGCCAAAAAATCGAGGGAATTTTCATCAAACACTATAAAAATACAAATTTCTATACCTTCCAAGTTTGAGAAAATTATTAATATCTAAATTTATGTAATAATTAAAATCTTCAAAACATAAAACATTCTTCACAATTCTATTGATCATTAAATAACAAATAACAATGAAACTTAAATTCTAAAGTGTATTTTAATATCTTTTCCAAATTCTCTTAAAAATACAAATTTCTATATCTACCAAACTTGAAAAAATTATTAATATCTAAATCTTTTTGATAATTAAAAACTTAAAAACATAAAACATTCTTCACAACTCCATTAATCATTAAATAACAATGAAACTTAAATTTTAAAGTACATTTTAATATATTTTCCAAAATTTCCTTTATATCTAGATTTCTAAGAAAGTTCAATAATTAAAAACTAAACATAAAAAAAACCATACAGCACTTTCATAAATCCATTTATCGTTGCCTTGACTTTTAAGTTTATAATTTACGAAAGTCTCTGATTTTCCACAAATTCCTTGA